>OZ010590.1:106196103-106268603 GCA_963932145.1 Acanthosepion lycidas | reverse complement strand
AAGAATTCCCAGTCTCTGTAGTAAACCCTGTATGTTATGACAATATACGAAGCTACCGTGTCTTCGAAAATACTGCAGAAATTAACTTTCTATAGATCGAAAGCAGGACACCTTTGCTCCTTTTACAAGCAAGTTTTTCTCATTCAGTCTTGATGCTAGGAGTTCTGAAGCTTTTTTTGGCAGTCCCATATCCCATGCCAAATCATTCTGATCAAATCCCTTACGAGCTGAGTTATCTTCAATTTCAAAACTTGCATCATGGCTGTCACTGAGTTCTTCATCAGGATCCAGATCATCAAGAGAGGGTAGTTGAGTGAAATCTGGTACTGGGATTTCAGACGTATAGCTGATGGTAGACTTGGATACTCGATTCTGTATTTGTTTTTCTTGTTATATCCTGAAGTTTTCACTAAGCAAAAGTAACAGTCTGCACAATGATCTGTTGGCTCTCACCAAATCATAGTTATACCAAATGCCAATTTGTAATGTGTTCCCTTGTTCAACATTTGTAAACTCTCAACACACTGCTTGCACAACTTGTGAGGGGCCCAAGACCTAACTTCATCACCAAGCTTTACTTTAAAATATGCAAAATAGGCCTGCTTGGCAAATGTGCTGATGTTTGCCTTTTGACTGCAAATGGTGAAATTGCCACAGATATAACAGAAGGAATCAGATCTGTTTTGGCACTTGTGATGAGAAGTAGCCAAGGTAGACATGAAAGAATGGAAAGAAGTATTAGGGTAAACACTGAGTAGAACAGTCACAGACTTAGAAAAACAACAACAAGAAACACACAGTAACATCTGCTAGAAGCTTGTATACAGAATTTTAATTTTTGTTTGCAGAATATGACTCACCTATATGGAGCACACACAACCTCTCACTGTACTGTCTTGTAACTGAATAGGTATCTGGTTTCACCCTCTCTGTCTAACCATATATCCCCTAATTATGGCGTTAATAAACATTAATAATATGATATTAATAAAATAATATTATTATTTATTAATGTTTAATTATTGAAACAAAAAATCAAATATTGTTTTATTAATTCTTTTTCTTAACACTTTGACCGCAACTCATAAAAGAATAAAAGGGGCATTACAATCAAATCAGTACAATTTTGCTTCTTCCAGGAGTGGGCGGTAGGGAAAAATCTTGGTGTAATAGAAGAAAATTAACTGTAGTTTTGAAATCAGCATGCCAATTTTAGTCTAAATTAAGTGAAAAACAAACTCAACAGAAACGATGTGCAACATTTATTCCCCAGTGTTATATATACATATGCATATATATATATATATATATATATATATATATATATATATATATTATAAATTAACTGGTTTAAGATATTTTTTTCGCTACACAGTAATAAGCATGTTTCAAAAATGGAAGCTAAAAACTTCAAATTTAATTTTGTAATTAAATTAAAAATATTAGTTTCATTTCATCTTCAAGTGAATCTTGTAAAAATAAAAAAAATATCAATAAGAACACCAGATTATATATCTTACTGTTCTTTCTTTCTTTATTTATATATATATATATATATATATATATATATATATATATATATATATATAAGTTTTTCAGGGTACAAAATTTAACAATAGCTAGGAATAGGCAGAATTTATATGGCATTTTAAATAAGCTAAAAAAAGAACCATCAGTTTCATCCCAGCCTTATCACGTTTATTTTCTGGGATATAAAAAATATATAAGCATGTAAATTAAATTAATATAATGAATGGAAGAAAAAAAAATGAATTTCAAGAAATCTAGAGTCCAATAACATTCAGACCCAGTAAGCATTCGCTCTGTTTACAAAGGTAAGGCTCACGAAATCTGATATACAAGGACTCTAGAACCTTGAGAAAAAAACAGCTGCTATTTATTACATGCTCAGCATATATATATAAAATTTAATAAAACAAATAATGAGATAGTCTGAAAGAACAGTGCAGGATTTAAAATATAAAATATGTGCATACAGACTAATAATAAAAATACAATATATAATAAAGCAATACTTAAATTTTCCTTCTCTCCACAACTTAATGTTTAACATGTCAAATTGTTTATTAGTTGGCAGTCACACAATCATCAAATTGTAAAGCTGTTGAAAATTCTGTAATTGCAGAAGTGAGATTTTTTAATCAGATTGTTGGAGCATTATTCATTTAGAGTTCTCAGAATACAATTAAACATTAAATGCACATTTATACATCCAGCAGCTGAAATGTGTCCATAAAAGTATGATTGAAAAGTGAACAGCACTTGACAATAAAGAAAAATGTTGTTCTCTTACATGACAACTCTAAACTGCATACAATGAGAATAACACTTTTTATATTATTTGGACGATTTTCCTCATCTTTGTTGACATATTTATCACAATGTTTCGGCCATTGTACACTCTGGCCTTCTTCAGATGGTTGGAATGTTAAGCTGAACCCTTTATTTCACTTGCTGGGGTAGACTGTTCTAGTTCCTTGTACCATATCTAATGGATGTCAGTTATCAGTTATCTCCTGTTAATTCCTCTCTCCAAGTTCTCCACTGCCTTAAATTAGAACTCTTTGGGTCCTGTCAATGGAGCTAACCAACGTCTTTGTCGTGGATAAACAACTGAAATGTTATGATAAATATAGCAACAAAGATGAGGACAATAGTCTGAATAATATAAAAAGTGCACATCTCAGAAATATAAACAGAATGAGAATAACATAGGAAGAAAAATGGCGCAAATTTACTGTAGATGACCTTGTGATTAAGACATTCTCTACCATAATGAGGCTGACCAAAACACTGACATAAAAAATGCTACTCTCATCAAAGGAAAAAATAATTCACTACAATGTAAATGTCTAGAGAGTGCCTTGATTGCAAAGTCATGTACAGTATATTTGTGCCCTGGCTCTTACAACATTTCACCATTTGTGTCAGATCTTTTTATATGACAGTGTGAAATAGCTACTTACAAAAGGGATGGAAAGACAAAAAAACTCTAAATAAAATCGGCTAGATAATAAAAAAATAACAAAAAAAATACTAAAATTCCCAGCACCCGTTTGTCATTCACATGTGTAATCCTACCAACATAACAAATTTAGTCCATGAAGTCCTTAAGAACGAAATGCATCACAAGTAAATTTTTTCCACTTTGTCATACAATTTCTCCAATACTGTTCAGGATATATAAAAATATATATTGTTACCTCACACACACACACACACACATATATATATATATATATATATATATATATATATATATATATATATGTATTAGGTTGGTGAAAAAATAATATCGGTTTTTGACGTATTTTTTAATGTCAAAAACCGATATTATTTTTGCACCAACCTAATATAAGCAGCATATCTTCATTCAAGCATGTTTGGTTGAATAATCTTGACATATGTCTATTTTTATTTTAATCCTCCGAAATCCATGGATCAATTTGTTAATTTTCGATTGTTTTGTTAGCGGCTTAGATGAGATTTTTATTTTGACATGTCTGAGTTTTATCGCGCTTCAGCTTTGAGTATTTACCGAATTTCTGGTTTTATTTCTATTTGTTATTCTTTAAGTTTTTGTCTGGTTACATTTTCAATTGCAGCTTTTTTATCCAATCTCTTATATTGTCTGTAGAGATGACAGGCCTAAGGTTGAGTAATTCCTTTTCACGGTCTGTTAGTTCAGAGTTAGAGATGTTGATGAATTTATGTTTATTGTCTGGAAGATGAATAGTTCATTTGTATAGTGGATTAAATTTTTATTGAATGTTCAGTGTTGAATTTCAGATTTATAAGCAATTTCTGCAAGTCTCTGTAGAATTTCTTTAAACTATTCGGGAATGGTTGCCAGTTTTAATCTGTTATGGATAATTGATGAATCAATTTCTTAGTGCTTTTACAAAACTGAGTAAGAAAGATGCTGTAGTTTTGGCTATTTTTTTTATTTTCTCCATGTACTTTCAATTTCATTGAATACCATGTTCAGGTGTGAATTGCTAACATAAAAATTAGTGTAATTAATAGTTGAGATTTTTCTTTTATTATAAATGTGCATGCACACACACACACACTGTTATAGTCAATTTACCTTAAGGATATGTAAGGGAGGTAACTTAGTTTAAATTTTTCTTATTTTTAATGTTTTAAAAATACTCTAAAAATGTTTTAAAATTACCTGCAATTTTTCGGAAAAAAAAAAAAATTCTTTTTATACAATTGCTCACATCCCAAAACATTGCTTTTATAGACATTTTAAACATTGTTGCTATACTCATAATTAATTTTATTTAGTGTTGTTTTCATTTTTTTTTTATATAGATTGTTTTGAGAATTTGAAGTTTTTGTTTTTATTTTCAAGGTGGAATATACTTGTATTGTCAATTAATATTTCTCTAAAACGTGAATGTGGACAGGAATTTTCTTTTAATTTGTGTACAGTAGAACTTGAATCCAACATGGGTAATGTAAGCCTTCTTGATATTGTCGGATTGGATTAAAATAAAATAAATAGACATAATATATCTAGGTTATTCAACGGAACACACACATATATATATATATATATATATATATAGTTGTATATTTAGGCAGCAATCCTTTGTTTATGCATGTTTCATTAAAAGCAACAGACAAGGTACTATGGTTGAGCTTTTTATTTAATTTTTCTTGTGTTCTTTTCTGGACAAAGAGTGTATAAAAACTGTCCAAATGTTTTGTATTTCTGAGCACTTTCGGCTATACCTTTAGCCATTATCAAGGATGACTTGATTTTTCAGCGTAATTGAGTGTGTGCATTATGTGTATGTCTTAGTGTATAGTAGGGATGTTTTAATTTCCGAATACGGTTAGCACATTGTGACCTTGTTCGTAGTTAATGTTGTTAAGAGTTGGCCTTTTCTTTTTTATTATTAAAGCTTCCATTATTTTTAGTCTTTTTTTTTTTACAGGTGGATGCAGTTAATATATTTGTGTTTTCTACTAGTATGTACATTTGAGGATAAGGTTAGCTCAAAAATAACAACACACCAACTAAGTCAAAATTACAAAGAACGAATATTATCTATGAGTTCAAATGCCCCTTAAGGAACTGTGTTCCTGATCAAAGCGTACTCATAAATAATTACATCGGTTACACAACTACATACTTATCTAGACGTCTTACGTTACACCTATCTGATCACAGCTCCATTAGAACCCATTTAAACACACACACAAACTTACCAGACTCCATTAGATACATACTAGTAGAAAATACAAATATAATAACTTCATAACCGTAGTAACTTGTCTGTCATTTTCAATGAAACATGCATATATATATATATATATATATATATATATATATACATATATATATATATATATATATATATATATACATATATATATATATATATATATATATATATATATATATATATATATATACACACATATATATATATATATATATATATATATATATATATATATATATATATATATAGTCATCCACATACAGTCCAGCTACACTGTATCACATCTCATCAGTGTGGCTAGACATCTGATTACTTCATGCCAGCATCAAAACCCTACTGACTTGGTGTCAGTCGAAGATCCTACTCCTAAGCTATTGGCACAGAGCAGAGAGAAATGTATTGTTTATGGATGTAAGCAAATGCCAGTAGCCATCAGTGCTTGATTCATTAATGAAGATTGGTGCATTGATGGCCACTGTTTTGGAATTATATTCATCTCAATAGTGCTCAACTGAATAGACGAGAGCTTTTTATAAATATGGTCATCTGCATACAGGCCTGTATCACTGTATCACAGCTCATTAGTGTGGCTATATATATATATATATATATATATATATATATATATATATGTTTTCACTCTTGTGTGGTCATGTGTGACATCATGAGTTGCAGTGTGATTTTCGCCTCCAGTGTCTCGTATGCACAAGTTTGTCATTCCTTGCAACAAAAACAAACTATCATTATTGTTTTGTTCGTGTATTGGTTAGTATATTGTAATGTAATTGTCATCATTGATAGTGACTTATGTAAGCCGAAAACTTAGACAGGATTAAAAAATATGTATCAATATTGTGATTTTCTTTCTTCTTTTAATGCTAATGCTATCAAGTGTATCAGATGATATGAAAAGAATTTACATAAAATAAATAGACAAAACTAGTCTATATTATTCAATCAAATATGTATCACCTAATATATATATATATATATATATGTATATATATATAGATACACCTAGATTAGATACACCAATACAAAATTATGTGTATATATATATATATATATATATATATATATATATATACATACATAATATTTCTATAATATATACATAATATTTTTCTCAGAAATACAGCTGATTTATTTACCATAATATATGGATAATATTTTATTTAATATATAGTTAATATTTCTATAATATATGGATGATATTTTCCATTATATATAGATTATATATTTTCTTTCATGCATAGATAATAAATATATTATGTAGTATAATGTTTATTAGAAATATAGTACTATCTATTATATGTATTATATATTTTGCATATGTTTATCTATTATATATAAAATATTATATAGAGTATTAAAAAATAGTCCCCTTTATACAATGAGATGAAATTTTTTAATATATAGATTATATATATCTTTAATATATAGATAATTTAATAAGAATAATTATATAATATTTAATATCTATATAAATATATATAGTATTATTGATTATATATATTATATGTATTATATATACCATTACTTATTATATATATATATATATATATATCTATATCTATCTTTTAATATGTGTTCTGTTTATACATTATTTATATAGATACAAATATTTAAGTAAATGATCTGTTTATAAAAAACAGTATTAACAACATTTACTGACCTGAATGTCTGAGAAATTTCATAAAATATATGTGTCTACTGACAGGAATCCAAACCTGTATCCTACACAGAAATGTCATACAGCTTACCATACAGGTTCAATTACTGCAATAAGACGTAGTGTCAAAATGACGGTTTTTCCCATGATATCTTGTTTTTGACAACATTCTCTCCTTGGTAATGTATATTGTTTTATAAAGTGGTGATTGGAATAAAACCTAAACAGATGATGAAAGTGAATTTATACATTTTTTTGTTTCCAGGAATTTACAACAAAAGTTTTAATAACTATTTATTTATTAGGTTGTTTATTTCCAAGATTAATTTTAATTTTACGGATTTCTAAAAATTAATGCAATATTTATAATTTACTAATTTATAAAGAAATCAATATAAAAACAATTTTTATTGATAAATTTATAAACATTTACTAGATTATTAAAATATGTGAACCAATTATTAGAAAGTCCTTATTATTTAACATTTTATAAAATTTGAACCAATTGTCAATTAGCCTATAATTTGCCAATCACTCCAATAAACAATATAATAAATAAATAATGTTTATTTTTTTTTTCGCAATCCTCAAAAACAATGAAAATGTATAAATTTACTTTTATATCTTTAGGTTTTATTGCAATTCTAATTATTGTTTTAAATGCAATAGTTAGAATTGCAATAAAACCTAAAGATATAAAAATAAAAATTGATAAACAGTGAAGGCAGTTAAAAAAGTAGGATCATAGGAAAAAAAACTGTCCTTTTGACATTAGTTCATATTGACAGCACGTTTAACAGTGTTTGCTAATATATTTTCCTACAATATGCATTCTATAATATATAGATAATATTTCTATAATATATAGGGAATATATTCTATAAAATATATATTTTCTTCTCTTTATTTCTTTTAAGAAATTTATAACTTTTCCATTTGTCTTTGTCATTCTTTTCCAGATAAGGTCATTTTAGTTATCTTCTGGATTAATCCATTCACATCTCTCTGTTGATGCTTAACATTCCCCCACCTTGTGTCTAGAAAAAAAGGTTTTGGAAATCTAAAAGATTTTTCTTACCCCCACAAAAAGAAATATTTTATTTCTCCTTCTTTATCTTTTTCATGATATTTTTTCTCTTTCAATATATTTTTCCTCCATCTTATAATTCTATTCTTTTTCCTTCCATCATTTTTTCTTTTATCAAGCCTACTATTTTTCTCCGAACGATGAGTTCAATTCTTAGATTTGTCAGTGCATAGGGTCATATATACTCTGTTTCAATGGGAGAGAGAAACAACATGACAAGAGTGACTCGATTTGGAAGAATTAACTGATATGAGATTTCCTTTAATGTGGAACAAGCCACCCCCATAGATTGAATAAAGGGTTTTGTTCAAAATTTCCAGAAGCCTACCAACTATGACGTACAACTGAAGAAGGCTGGAGGGTACAATGGCCGAAACGTTTTGAGTATAACAACCAGGATGACGGCACTAGTCTGAGGAAATCAGTGTAGAATCAGCGACATCTTTATTCTTTAAAAATTATTCTTCTCTGTTTGTCTTTCTTGTCTTTTTTATCTTGGGAAATTTTTACTCTCTTTCTTCTGTTGAAACACTCGTCTCCTCCTTTCTTGATTGTCCTGCAAATTGAATGAGGGTTTCTCCCCCGACTCCTCTATCTAATAATACCCTCCCACTCTTTCAAAGACATTTTCACACCCTTGATAATAAAGACGTTCCTCCACCTACTCAAGAGGGAGGGAGAGAGAGAATCATCTTTCCTTCCCTCAGAGACATTACCCCTCCCATTTCAATTGAACAAGGCAGGTGTTTTTCCTGCCACCTTCACACAGGTACATACATATATGCAAATTACTGTTCACCTAGGCACACACATGTACAAAAGCATAGATACACGCACACAAAAGAAAACAAAATCCCAACATGTATTCACAGATTTGTGTGTGTGTGTGTGTGTAATGTGTGTGTGTGTGAGATGTGTGTGTGTGTGTGTGTGTGTGTGTGTGTGTGTGTGTGTGTACAGATGAAAACAAGTCTCCTGCCAAGTTTGAAATGATTTTTCAGCCAGGCAAACAGTGAAAGTGGATTCCGTTATCTTCCATGTTGTTTGGCTTCACAGAGATTTTTGCAAATGAAGATTCTTGACATTGGTTAGGTTTTGTCAGTTTGTGCTGCATTCTGACTGCCTTGCTTCCCAACAGCCTTACACAGAAGGACAGCATTCTTATAGTGCATCGTCTTCTGTTGAAGTGCAATGCACAAGAATGGTAACAATAAAAATTAAGTGATACACTATTGCATCAAACATTAAAGTGTAGACTAAAAACAAAAAAAGCATAGTCCTTACAGATGACTCTTCTTCTTTTATGTGCTGATCATGGCTCTCCACAACTTCATATACTTCATATCTCTCAGTAAAGTTAGTATTTTTGCTATCCCTCCCAGACCTTCCATTGAGACTAGCCTCTTAAGTAGGTTACTCACTGTTTCCAGCTATACATCTTATTTTCAATATATTCTGTGTGAGTCAAATTTGCCAAGCCTGCTTTCCTTAATATGAACACATATTCTGATTGTAGCTGTGCAATTCGTTTTTAAATTGTCCAACATTCACTGCTATATAGGAATATTGATATTATGTAATAGTTCAGCATTGTTTCTTTGTTTATGTTGTTTCATGTCTGCACTTCATTTTTGGGGAAATTTTCCGTCATTTCAAAAATGCCATTTATAAAATATTGATATTACGTAGCAATTTAGCACTGTTTTCTTTGTTTCTGTTGTTTTGTCTCCTGTTCATCTGTGGAAAAATTGTCCAGCATTCACTGCCATATAGAAATATTGATATTAAATTGAAGTTCGGCACCCTTTTCTTTGTTTCTGTTGTTTCAAGTCTTCTCTTCTTGTGGGGAAATTGTCCATCATTTCACTGCCATATAAGAAGATTGATATTACATAATAGTTCAGCACTCTTTTATTTGTTTCTAATGAAAAATTTCTTCTTTCTTAATACTTTGCTTAATTTTTGCATGGCATATTTCGTCACTTCAATGTGCATTCACATTTCAGTGTAAGATGCAAAAAATGAAAAAGATATAATCTGTAATAAAAATGTAGATATCTGTTCCCAGTCATTGTACACTCCGGCCTTCTTCAGGTGATCGGAATTTCAAACCGAACCCTTTATTTCATCCACTGAGGTAAATTGTTCTAGTTCCTCGTGCCATGCCTTTTCTGGATGTCTCTTTAACTCAACTCTCCAAGCTGACTGAGATATGTAGATGTGTATGAAGATACTCTGGCCACACCAGGAAGGAGTCCAGCTACTACCAGACCATCGGACCATGTGAACTCAATAAGATCATCGATACAGTTCACAATGGAGAGAGAAAACCAGAAACTCACCTTCTTGAATATTCTTATATCTCAAACAGAGTATAGGTTCAAGACATCTGTATACTGCAAGCCTACATTCACCGGACAATACCTCAACTTCAACTCCCACCACTCATACAATGTAAAGGAAGGGGTTGTTCACTGCTTACAAATCATAAGTGACAACCCAGAGATATAGGAACAAGTAATGGCCAGTATAAGGAATACCCTACAATGTAACAACTACTCCAGGTACATGACAGCAGCTCCGACAAACTGGGATAGAACAGTACCAGAGGATAACAACACTCAGAAAACGGCTTCAGCCTGCTTGCCCTATGTGAAGGGATTATCAGAAAAAATACAAAAGATCTGTGGTCCATATAACATCAGGACAATCTTCAAAAGTGGTTCAACACTTTGTAGACACCTCTTCTGAGTAAGACATTCTATAGAGGAGAACATGACTAAGGACTGTGTGTATGCCATGTCATGCAGTGTGGTAAGAAATATAAAGGAGAAACAGGCCGCACCCTTAAGGTAAGACTGCAAGAGCATTGTAGAATGGTAACACGAGGAATAGAATAGAAAAATCAGGCATAGCTGACCACATATGGAGGGAAAAAGAGATCACCACCCTCTGTGGGATGAGGTTGAAATAATAGACAGAGAACATCACAGGAAAATACAAAAACTTAAGGAATCAGCACATATGCTAGGTCACAAAAATCTCCTGAACTGACCAGGCATAGAAATGAATACTTGGGCACTTATGTTAAAGAGAATAACTGATACATGTGCAATTAGAAATAAAAAATTCATTTCGAAATTCAAATATTTGAATATTTTAAGATTATAGTTGACAGGGAAGCAAGTAAGAGGAAGGGAGTTCCACTGTCGGGAAGTGTGAGAGAAGCAGCTATTGGAGTAGAAGAGGGTTACATTTAACTGTTTCAACAGTAAAAGGGTGGGACCAAGATGCCAGCCTAGTAGCACTCTTAAATTCATGCAGTTGGGGTACCAGTGAAAGTAGCTTGTCAAAGCAGTTGCCTTGAAAATATTTGTAGAAAAGACAGAGGGAAGCCACATCTGCAAGAAAGTGACTGTAGTCAAGATGCCAGATTAGGATCTATCACACTGCATATCTGTCTTTGAACAGCAAGGACACCAGACCATATATGGCAACAGTATTCAATGCAAGGATGAATGGTAGATTTGTAGATTTGAAGGATGGACTTAGACAAGAAAAACCTTCTGGCGCGACACAGAAGAAACCAACTTCCTTTGTGGTAGATGATACTTAATTTCCATCATTCAATATTGTGCATCTGAAAAATGACACATTTATCGCTGCTGCCAATGCATCTCATCCTTTTGGCTAAGATCATAATGCAGTATCTGCTCTCATCAGCTTAATCTGATTCTCTATTTCTTTCTTACTTTTTCTCATTGAAACCAAGTAGTGTCTTTTCCCCTCTTTCCACACAATCAAAACAAAATAGTCCATTATTTATGAGGTACAAACAAAGTTGTAATAGGACGAGAATTTGTGATCCTAGTCATTGTTCATAATCAGCATTTGTGCTGAAAAAAATTACAAAATTATTATAGGTTGTTTTTTTGGAGTTTTTTTTTTAATCATTTCACCCCAAACAAGGCAATAAAGCCACTAAAACACAAACGGTTAATGAATATAAAAATATGAGTAAAAGAAAACACTATTAAGGTGAGAGGACAATAAAAGAATGGAAATTAAAAAAGCAGAAGATAACGATTAACATTCCACTGAAATTTTTGAAGATCAAAATTGACTGGAAAGCAGGAAACTGGAAGAGAGTTCCACAAAATTGTTAGCATAGAACTTATGGTTACATTTAGTAATTTCAATGATAAAATGATGAGACCTAACTGCCAAGCAGGAACTCTGCTTAAATCCATAAACTGGAGGTACTAAAGAGGAAAGCTCATCAAAACATTTACCATGATTTTCAAACAGATACTTTTAATAATAATACTGAGTCATTTCCTAGGTCTGCTTCTGCAGTTCACTTATCATGCTAAACATTTTTTTCTTGCCAGAATCTGTCTTAGACATTTAAAAGTCTACCATTCCTTCTTTCTTTGAATATTGCTGCTAAATTTGGTCTGCTGCTTCTGTTATGTATTTAGAAATTCTTGATAAAATCCAAAGAAGAATCTGCAAAGTTACTGGACCTGACCTAGCATCTCAACTTCAGTCAGTTTCCCACTGCTGTAAATAGCTTCCCTGTGTCTTTTCTATAAATTTTGTCACATGGAGGTGGGAACTTTTTGAATATGAGGTTTTCATTAGAAAATAATTTATACAGTTGAAGGAGTGATGTTATTTTCTAAATAGTCCAAAAATAAGATTTGGTGGGTAAGTCTACAACAACGTCTACCATGTATTTTTGCTGGTATTTGTTATTAAACAAAGAAATTTTCTGATGAGATTTTATTGGTTGAAATATATATACATATCGGATTTAATTCTTATATTCTGATGAGCTTTGATCTTTGATATCTAGACTTTATGAATTTAAGTGCAGTACTAGATTGGTGGCAAGGTCTCATCATTTTACACTTGAAATGGCTAGATGTAACCGTAAGTTCTATGCTAACAGTTTCTTCTCTCGCATAAGATTCACTTATTGGCATCTCGGCTTCAGTCACTTTCCTACAACCATAATGTAGCTTTCCTTTGCCTTTCCTTTAAATAATTTCATGCTAATTCTTCTTTTCACTATGGTACATAGACTTTATGAATTTAAGTGCAGTATTAGATTGGTGGCAAGGTCTCATCATTTTACAGTTGAAATGGCTAGATGTAACCGTAAGTTCTATGCTAACAGTTTCTTCTCTCGCATAAGATTCACTTATTGGCATCTCGGCTTCAGTCACTTTCCTACCACCATAATGTAGCTTTCCTTTGCCTTTCCTTTAAATAATTTCATGCTAATTCTTCTTTTCACTATGGTACATAGACTTTATGAATTTAAGTGCAGTATTAGATTGGTGGCAAGGTCTCATCATTTTACAGTTGAAATGGCTTGATGTAACCGTAAGTTCTATGCTAACAGTTTCTTCTCTCGCATAAGATTCACCTATTGGCATCTCGGCTTCAGTCACTTTCCTACCACCATAATGTAGCTTTCCTTTGCCTTTCCTTTAAATAATTTCATGCTAATTCTTCTTTTCACTATGGTACATAGACTTTATGAATTTAAGTGCAGTATTAGATTGGTGGCAAGGTCTCATCATTTTACAGTTGAAATGGCTAGATGTAACCGTAAGTTCTATGCTAACAGTTTCTTCACTCACACTTCTCAGTTATGGATCTCTCTTCTGGTTTCCTTTGAAAAATTTAAATGCAATGTCAACTGCTGTCATCTGTCTTCTAAATTTCTGTTCTTTCATTGTTCTCTCTCTTTAATAATGTTTTTATTTTTCTCATGTTTTTCACACTCAGTAACCCCTTGCGTCTTAGTGGCTTTATTGCCTTGCTTGAGGTGAAAAGTTTTTTAAGACAGTAGCATAAGTATTAAGAAGTTGTTCCTTTCTGAAAGACATTGCCTCATCTATTTTGTCTTTCTCTCTTTTTCTCGCTAAAACCATATCACTGATATGTCTTTTCCATACATCCTTGTTATCAAAATGGTATAGTCCATTATTTATGAGGTATTGGCAAGGTGTAATGGACACACTAACTGAATAGAGAAGTAAGGAAAAAGCAGATTAATATGATTATAATTAATTTTAATCAGTTATAATTAATTATAATTAATCTTAATAACTTATAATTAATTATAATGAATTACAATTGATTATGATTAATTTTAATAAATTAATTTTAATTATAATCAGTTTTAATAAATAATATAATTTCAATGAATATTAATCATAATTGATTTTAATTAATATTAACTAAAAAATAATTAATATTAATTATAATTAATTTTCATAAATTAATTAATTTAATAGTCATATAGTATTTAAAATGTTATAGGATTTTCATTACAACTTTGAGGCGTGTCAGTCTGTAGTGATACATTATATTCTTCTATGCATGATGATCCTTTATGATGTTGGCAGTTATGGTTCTCCACAATTTCCTGACCTTTTAACTCTTAATAAATTTTGTCTTTATGTTATCTTTCGTAAACCTTGATCCACCATCCATTTTCTCCAGCTTCCTAGGTAGGGTATGCATTATTTTCCACTGTTCCTCTTGCCCTCAGTCTGTCCTGGGTGTATCAGATTTTCCAAGCCCTTTTTCCTCATTATGTGCCCAAAAAATGTCAGCTATCTCTTTCTGATGTTAAGTATAAGTGTCCTTTTTCTTCCATTTTTCTCTAAGACTTTGTTGTTGCTCATATGTTGGGTCCATGTTATCCTAAGCATCCTTCTGTAAAATAATATTTCTGTTGCCTCAAGTCTCTTCTTCATCTGTGAGGGGATTGTCCAGCATTCACTGCCATATAAGAGGACTGATATTACATAACAGATCAGTACTCTTTTCTTTGCTCCTGCTGCTTCAAGTCGCTTCTTCATCTGTGAGAAGATTGTCCAACATTTATTGCCATATAGGAGGACAAATATTACATAACAGTTCAGTACTCTTTTCCTTGGTTTTCACAAATTTTTCCTGTTTCTTAATACTTTGCTTAGCTTTTGGATCTTTGCATCTTTTGTAATCACAATATGCATTCGATTTCAATATTGTACATTCCGTACTCTATTAAAACTCTTCCTAGATATTTAAATTGTTGTACTTGTTTTTGTTATCTCCAATTTATAATTTCTATGTTGTGTTGTTCCTTTTACTAACAACCATTCATTCTATCTTATTGCAATTGAGGTTAAGTCCTTTCTTCTCAATTTCCTTTCTTATTTCTCTAGGATATTTTATAGTTTCCTTTCTATGCCTTCTATCAATACTGTATCATCTGCATATCTTATGTTGTTAAGAATGTAGACATCAATAATGAATCCTTCTAATTTTCTCAGAATAACTTTCCTGTAAAGGTTGAATAAATCCTTGCCTTACATCGCTTTTTTATTTTTATATATTTACTGCATTCATTTTCTATCCATATATGACAGTTTGCTCCCATTATAAATTCTGGTTTATTCTAATATCCTTCTCAAATATGTTAAGGTTGCTTATAGTAACAATAATATTTTAAATATTTATTAGAAGAGTAATTGTCAACAATTAAAAGATTTTGATTCATATTCCTTTAGTTTTAATTGTTTTTCATCACATCCGTTCAGTGTGTTACTCTCCAACAGTGAGTAAAAAATGCAGATCATAGATAAAAGAAATTAAAACTCCAGTTGAAACCTGAACTTTTATCTTTTTAACCATTTAAACCCTGTCTAACAACAACGCTCCCAAATGAACTATCAAAGCTTCTCTGGATAGCAACAAATTAATAAAAATTTATAAATAATAGTAGAACAAAATGGTGCGGGGATACAGAAAGTGATTACCTCCCTTTAGTGGAGATAAGTCACATGGGCCATGTGACAGACCAACCACTTAGTGATGTCACACCATACAGTGATGAAATGGCAGTCATTCAGTTTGTTTACAGCAGCTAAAATGAAAGGTTGCTTTCTTTAGCCCAGGTCCCCACCATGGCCCAGGCAGAAGCTAAATCTGCCTTCTCAGCAGCTTATAAGTCTATGCTGCCATTTCCCTTTGGGAATATATCTTTCACAGATATAGAATGAAACTCCAGCTTGCAGTCCTCAATTTGGAAAAAAACAATATTTGCTGTTTCCCTTTCATGGAATATGTCCTAGCCTGGAACATAGATGAATCCAACCTGAATCTTGAGTCTTAAACATAGCTTCTCCAGACACAGGTGTATATCCATATTATATGTAAGACCCTTCCTTTTTGTTTCTCCTTACACTTCTGCTGTGTGGATATATATGATATATTTTACATTGTGTAGGACACTTGTAAATATAGTTTTGTGTATGTCTAAGTAGTATAAAAGTCTCTTAGAGAACCAAGTATGTTTGTCATTCTTTTTCCTTTCAGTCATTCTATTCCACCTGCGAACTATGGTGCGTTATTATATCACAGATATAATAATGCCCATAATAGGGGAAATACAAATGTGAGAATGAATTTTTCTTCCCTAGCTCATTCCTGATACAATGGCTTTTTGAAAGAAGCCATGTCTCTGTTAATTCTATTTTTTTGGTGGGGAAAAATATAAAAATTAAAGTTAAAGTCAATCCAAATCAGAAATATAATCAGAAAATTGAAAATGAAAGAAACTGAAATTGAAATAGTCAAATCAAAGAGAATAAAATTAAAATGAAAGAAATTAAAAATTAGATGAGAGAAATTAAAATTACAATGAAAGATGCTAAAATTAAAATGTAAGATATAGAAATTAGGTTAAAAGAAACTGAAATTAAGTAGGAAAAAAAAAGGAAAGAAATTAAAATTAAGATGAAAGAAGATGAAATTAAAATCAATGAAATTAAAAATAAAATGGAAAAAAATTAAAAGTAAAGAAATTAAAATTAAAAAAGAAAAATTAAGATGGTAGAAATGATAACTAAAAGGGAAGATACTGAAATTAAAATCAAAGAAAATTGAATTAAAATGGAGGAAAATGAAATTAAGTTGAAAGAAATTAAAAGTAACAGAAAGTAAAATTAAGATGAAAAAACTGAAATTAAAATAAAAATACTAAACTTAAGACAAAAGAAAATAAAAATCTGAAAGAAATTAAAATTGAGACTCAAGAAAGATTAACCAACCTTTAATACAGTTCATAAATGCTAAACAAAGAACAAAAAATAATTTTCTACTTTTATTTTTTGTTTTAACTTTCTTCTTGCTATTTTCAAATACACTTTTTTCAATTTTTCTTGCTTTGTTTCAAATAGTTCATTCACCTGCTGTGATATCTGTTGATTCACTTTGGTTGGCATTTTTCTATTTGTTTATTTATCATTTCACCCCATGCAAGGGAGTAAAGCCTCAAAGACACAAGTGGTTACTGAGTGTGAAAGAATAAGAAAAAAAAGAACATTATTAAGAAACGAGAACAATAGAAGAGTAATCAAGAAGACAATAAATGATGATTGACATTGCATTTATGTTTTTGAAGATCAAAGTTGGCTGGGAAGCATGGAGCTGGAAGAAAATTCCAACAAGTGAGAAGTGTGACAAAAGAAACTGTTAGCCTAGAACATATGCTTACATCAAGCCAATTCATCTGTAAATAGATGAAACCTTGTTGCCAATCTGTTAGAGTGATTCATAGGGGAGAGTTCATTAAAACAATTACCATGAAAGTATTTATATAAAAGGCATAGGGAAGCTATATTACAGTGGTGGGAAAGTGACTGAAACCCAGATGCCAGGTCAAGACCAATAACATTGCTGATTCTTCTTTAGATTTTATCAAGAACCTCTAAATATATAGCAGGTGTAACAGGTCATATGTTCAATATTCTAAGCATGGGTGAATGGTAGGCTTACAAATATGTAAGACAGGTTCCAGAGAGAAAAAAATGTCTAGTACAGCACATTGAACCAACTTTCTTAACAGCAGAACTATCAACTAATTCAATATAATCTTTCCACTTCATATCAGATGAGAATTTTGACCTGAGAAGGTGCAATATGTCACTCTCCCAGATGTTAGCATCAGCCATGCTGGTGGGGAGCAGAAAGAGGGTCAGTCAGGTTGATTTAATAGAGAGGTGTTTTATTTTGGAGACATTCAAATTAACAAGCCATTCTCTGTCTCAATAGCAGATTGTAAGTAATTTTGGAGATCAGCTGCTAATTTGACCTTATTGAACCGATCAGACATTTTGAGACAGGAATAAATAGTTGTGTCATCAGCATAGATACTGAGTTGAGAACTGATACCATCAGGAAGGTAGTGTTTCTTTAACTGTTTTGAATTTTTTGGTTTCAAGTCTACCACTGTAAACTTGTTCCAGAGAGAGTAGTGTTTTTATTGAATATTATTCTCCCATTAAAAAGTATCGGATTTGATAAATTGTTTATTTATCTCTTCAGTTCATGTTTAATAAAACCAAATCCTGTTTGTTCTTATTGCTGATATTTATTTTATATGTCTATGTTGAATGTGAGTTGTCTCCCTTAACATTAGCCATTTTGGAGTTTGTCTAGGTAGGTGGCATGACAGCAAATTGAAATTGCAGTGATGAGTGGCTGGCCAATCATGGCCAGTTTTAATGCTATATATTTGGAAAAAAATAATACTAATTGTATTTTCTAGGGAGTCGTTTTCCAAAGAGAGAGCTGGCGTTAATTCTTTACACCTATGTTATCCCTAAAGAGGAATGCTGATGAAGCTTCAGCAATTTTGTCTGTAACCCTATGTGGGTATCTGTATAAAAACGTTAAAGTTAATTTATTCAGAGCTCTATGCTGAAATTCTTACAGGGTTAATAACACCAACAAAATTATTAGGTTGGTGCAAAAATAATGACGTAATAATGTCGTTTTTTGACGTTAAAAAATACGTCAAAAAACGACATTATTACGTCATTATTTTTGCCCCAACCTAATATTTACTTTCTGATTATCATTCTCTCTTCTTTTATGTTATCATCATAACATTTTCTACTGTTGAGTCCTCCATCTTTCATGAGATGTTTGTTGATCCAGATAACCCTTAGGCAATTTTAAACTGAACCCTTTATTAAATTTATGACACAGATTTTTCTCATTCCATTTTCCATGTCTAGGGATATCTCCTCTTATTCTTTTTAGTATTCCTTGCCCTAAGTCTGCATTACCTGGCCCAGAGATTCAACTTACAGTTACTATATCATCAAATTCATCATTCAATACAAGGTTATTGTCCTGAATCAACAAACACCTGAAGAAGGCCAGATGGTACAATGGTTGAAATACTGTGATAATTACAAGGATGAGGATAATGATCTGTGCATAAAAAATGTAAATAATGATAACTCCTTATCCCCAATATTCAGAGAGAAACACCAGCATTGACATTCATGCTGAAATTGCATCTATCATTTAACAAAAAAAAAAAAGGATTTCATATCAAATGGTATGATTTTACAGACATAGGAATAGATCCCCTAATAAGGATTTTGACATACAGAGAAAAATAATTGCAAGAACAAAAGAAATGTTATATAATTTTTTTATTCAAAATTTTTTTCTTTAAATTTACTCATGGAAAACATAAAAATAACATTTAATTTATAAAATTTATTCAAAATTTTAAGTTGGTTGTTTTTGTTTAGCAACATTTCAACACCTCTATGGGTTATTTAATGCGTGAATCTAAATATTTTGTACACAATTTTATTTTACTTTTGGAGATAATAACGGTTTTAGTGATACAAGTCTTACTAATTAATCCATAGCTGGGGAGAAAATGGGGATTCATACCTTTCCCAAGGGTATTTGCATGTAAGTGAATATAACAAATCCAACTGGAATTGGAACTCAGTTCTCCGATTCACAATTCTGAGCCATTATTCATTACAATACCCACACATCCATGCTTACAGCAGCTGATATTCCTAAATGATCACCCATTTAGGTACTGACCAGGCTCAATGTTGCTTAACTTTGGCGATCATTTTGGGAACTGATGTTTCAACCTGATATGGCTATCCACCCAACTTTTAAGGAAGCAAAAAATTTTAAAAGGTGATTTCAATTTTTAGACTCTTTAAAATTTTCTTTTTCAAACTTTGACACCACCCCTAGATTCTATTATTAAATCAATTTTTTTTATATGATACTACTACTACTACTACTAATAATAATAATAATAATAATAACTAAACAACTAGACATGAATAAATAAAAATTAAAGCTACCCAAACTTAAATAAAAAACCAAAATTTGAGTTGCTTGAAATTTTTTTACATGTTTTCATTTGTGTGGGTGTGTGTGTGTGTGTGTGTGTTGAAACTATTCATAACATTTCGTTTAGGTCAGAAGAAGTAAAACCAGTCATTTACAAAAAAAAAAATAGTAGTTTTGAAAAAGCAAAAGAAATCAATTTTCTTCTCAGCTTCGAGATTTCTTGCCATTGAGCTCTTAAGTAATAAAAAGCTGAATTTAAATCCTCACGCATGATCCACTCACTCAATGATTCCGCCAAATGCAGTCATTTTCACAACCAGTCTTCTTCAACAAAAGTTCCACTTAATTCCTGAGTTATTGTCCAATACCCGTAATATGGAACGCAGAAACATTTTCAAAGCATGCTGGATTGATTTCTTTTTGCGTGGCCTGAGCCCATTGAAATAAATATTTTTGAACAAAATCCACTTCTTTAACGTCTGTAGTAACATTGATCTGTTTTTCTTTTCTTTTTTAAATAGAATTTGGCATTTGGATTTTTTAAAATGCCACTTTATTATGTCATGCTTTCATTTTGTTAAAATATGGAGAAACTTTTCGAAGCTCTTTTGATGGTTTGTTAAAAATCTGTAGGATTTTATGAAATAAAATAATACTTTGAAAAGAGAATGAGGTTTTATCAAAAATGAAAATATGAAACACTGTTATTCCTTCAAATCTCATTTTGTCAATTGCAGATTGAAAACATTAAAAAAAAAAAATTTCCAGGAAGCAAAACTTGCATTAGCCAAGCACTGAGAACAACACTGAATATGATGGGGTGCTGATAAATTCTCTAGCAGACCCCACTTCCCAAAAATCCACAAAAAGGAAAGAGCGGTAACAGTTGAGAAACATTGTGGAAATAAACACATCCCATCTCCTCTCTCATTTCTAACCATTCACTATAATAGAATAAATATTTTCAGTGCTAAAGCTGAATTATTCAAATACTTTTTAATAGAGTTTTAATAGAGTTACACAGTTTTTGTTAAATTCAACTGAGAAGTTGTTTCTATTTTAACTTTTTATTATATTTTCCCAATTTGAAAATGCAATGTTTTAAATTAGGATTGAAATTATGAATAAATTGCCCAAAGTTCATGCCTGTGGGTATTATAAAGTCCCATAAAATTGTTACAAGTCCTATCATTGTAACTGGGTCTTATTATTATTACTATTATTATTATAGTAATAAAATAAGCACATCCCATCGCCCCTCTTGCTTGTAACCATCCACTATAATAAAATAAACGTTTTCAGCGTTAAAGCTGAATTAGTCAAATAAAGCTTCTACTTAGAGTTGTTGCTATATTACAAACATATTTTCCTAAAAAATTGTTTTAATAGTAAGATTTCATAAATTTCAGCAGGAAATAGCACTGGTCACATGGTCAATGAATTCTGAATTTTTCCTTATTAGGAAATGGTTAATATTACCATTGTTACCATTAAACATTGATGACAAAACATAAAATCTTACTTTGTTTTAAAAGCATTCTTTTAATATTCGTTTCATTTTTATTTTTAACCAACAGGAGTGTGCACACGATGCTCCCACATTCCAAGAGAAGCAGTGTTCTAGTTTCAACAATGAGACATACAAGGGAGAATTGCGAAAATGGACCCCGGTTCAAATTAAAAGTAAGCTGTTTTTTTTTCTTACATAAATATCATGCCTTATTAATGAAACTGATTCAAATTTAATCACATGATACAAACTTTTTACCATGACTCTGTGTCCCTAAACTGGTATCCATCCATACATACTCATTAAATAGGTTACTTACTGTTTCTTCCTCTTTCTCTTTATGCCAATATGTGAGTATTAAATTCCCTAGGCATTCTTTGCTCATTATGTGTCCCAATTATATAAATATATGCAAAACAGTTTTAGTATATATTCATGGGTTCCAGTCCGCCCCTGTTTTGTTGTCAATTCTTACAAACATATTAAATAAGTAACTTTCTGTTTCTCCCTGCTTCTCCTGTCTTTATTATTTTCTGTGAGTATTAAATTCCTTAGGCTTTCTTTCCTCATTATGTGTCCCAATTAGTTAAATATATACAAAACCATACTGGCATAGATTCATGGTTTCCAGGTCCCCCCTGTTTTATTAAGCTCATCAAGTATGTTACACACTGCTTTCTTTTGTCCCTCTTTTTTTCAATTTGTCCTGTGAGTATCAGATTTTCCAAGCCCTCCTTCCTCATTATGTACTCCAGAAATGTCAACACCCTCTTCCTGATGTTAAGTATAAGTTTCCTTTTTGTTTTCATTTTCTCAAAATTTCGTTGTTGCTCAGATGTTCTGTCCACAGTATCCAAAAGGATCTTTCTATAGAAGCCCATTTCTGTTGGTTCAAGTCTCTTCTTCATCTCTGAGGAGATAATCTAGCATTCATTGCTATACAGGAGGATAGATTATCATGTAACAGTTCAATACCACCCATTGTTCAATTAAAAAAAATTAATATCTGGATAAAAAATATGTTAATTAAAAAAAAATGACTAAGTAATCTTGAATCAATTTTAAAATAGAAAATTATTTTTTGTTTCTTTTCTTTTTTTTCTTCCTTTAATTTATCCAGTACAAGGCCCAACAGCCACTCAAAGTAGAGTGTTGCTGAATGAGATTGTTGAAAAGGGTGGGTGGAGAGGGAAGTAAGAAGTGTATATTATGAGAATATGCAGGATAGATATTGATTGACTGTGAAGAGGTTAAGGTTGTAGTTGTCAGGGAAGCATCGCTTAGGGAGTTTGTCCCGCAAAGCAAGAGTTTTGGGGAAGAAGCTGTTAGAGTGGATCTTTACCAAAAGACCACAAATCAGAATGAGGAAGATTTGCCAACACAACATGTCTTTACGGGGGACCCTAGCTGTGAAAGTTTGAGCTGGTGGACTAAGTAAGGTGACTTGTTTGAACATTTGCTATTGAAATAACAATAGAGTAAAAAGAAAAAAAGAAATAAGTGACTAATACTTGAAGAAAGAGACAGTTGAAATTTCAAGGGTACATAATGAGGAAGGTGGGCTTGGGAAATTTGATACTCACAAGAGAGACTGAAGGTAAGAGAGACAGAGGAAAACAATGCATAATATACTTGAATAAATAGATGGTAGAGTAGGGTTTAGGTGACATAAGAAAAGAATAAAATTTATTAAGAACTACAAAGGACAAGAAGTCGTGGAGAGCTATGATCACTTACGTCCTGACAGTACCCGGTCCATGAAAAAGAAGAATGAGATGCTCGCATTGTTTTGTCTTTGGCGTAAAGATTGCAAAGTGGAAGATAATACATAACGTAAAGGTTGCAAAGTGGAAGATGATACATCCCACACAAGGCAGCGTAAATACTTTTGAACTCTCTTAAGGCTAAATAGTGAGATATGGCAGCAATACTCCATTCTTGGCCTGATCTGACTTTTGTAAATGGCAGTAGGAGTTAAGTATTTTCTGGAGTGATACAAGGAACTGACTATTCTTCCATCATTTTTCATGATGATACGAATATACAAGTTCTCATGTGAGATCTGGAGTGAGCTTTAGTTCAAGGTAAGGAGCTCAATGTCAGTATGTCTGCTCATCAGGACTGAAGCAAATTTAGGGGTCTGCTCGGGAGTGATGAAACATTACTAGCTTTGTTTTGGAAGTATTTAATGATACAAGCCAGTCTCCCTGCTCCACATAGACCTTTGAGCATTAGATCAGAAAAGAGATCACCTGCCATCATGTATTCAAGAATTCCAACTGTCTCTTTCTGATTCTAAGCATCTTTTATGTGCCATGCCACTTCAGAACATGAGTGTCAATTGCTCTCCCCAACTTCCTATTCCTTGTGGCCCTAAGCAGTTTTTCTCTTTTTGCTAAGGTTCCTGCACCCTGTTCTGTCATTGATTCAGGTAGGTGGCTCTCTGCCTTCCACTATCTTTCTTGCTTTTCAGTATGTCCTGTGAGGGCTAAGTTTTCCAAGCCCTCCTTCTTCATTATGTATCCATATATTTCAGCTACCTCTTCCTGATTTTGAGCATAAGCATTTTTTTGTAACTCTTTTCTTTAAAATTTCCCTGTTGCTTTCTCATTTTGCCCATATAATTCTCAGTATCCTTCTGTAGAACCACATTTTTATTGCTTTCAGCTTTCACCTTATCTGTGGGGAGATTGTCCAACATTCCCTGCCATATAAGAGGATGGACATCACATAGAAATTCGGCACTTTTTCTTGTTTCTAATGAAATTTCTCTGTTTTTAAGTATTTTGATTTGCTTTTGGGGTGCCTCTTTTGCTAACCCAATGTGTGTTCGGATTTCGGTGTTACATTTTCAACCCCTTGATTAAACACTCCTCAAATATTTAACATTCTGCATTTGCTTGATGCTGACATTTTCATTTTGTTCAATCAGTTATGTGCCATGCATGATACATGTTTAAGTGATCTGACGAGGCAGATTTTTTCCTGCAGTAGGTTGCTATTTCTTTCTGCGCTAAACCAGTTGCCATCCAAGGCTATAAAACACGGTCTGATTTTTTGTTTACCCATAGCTGGGGGAGAAGAAGAGGATTCATACCTTTTTCAAGTGTATTAGCCTGTAAGTGAATGTAATGGATTTGACTGGAATTCAAACTCGGCTCCCTGCCGCAATCAATTACTCCACGGTGCCTTTGTACAACTGGACTAAATAAATTAATTCCAAGCTTTTGATTTTTCTTTTTATCTTTAAACTTTTTTCCGGGTCTGATAAAAGTCAAAATATAAAGTAAATACTAAATATTAGGTTGGCGCAAAAATATTGACGTAATAATGTCGTTTTTTGACGTAACGTCAAAAAACGACATTATTACATCATTATTTTTGTACCAACCTAATAGTAACAATCAGTCAGTTATGTGCCGTGTGTGATACACACTTAGGCGATCATGTATCTTTTGATACATGACTGACGAGGCAGATATTTTCCCTGCAGTAGGTTGCCATTTCTTTCTATGGTAGACCAGTTGCCATCCAAGGCTATAGAACATGGTCTGACCTGCTGTTTACCCATAGCTGGGGGAGAAGAAGAAGATTCATACCTTTCCCATGGATATTAACACATAAATGAATGTAATGGATTTGACTGGAATTCAAAATCGGCTCTCTGATTCCTCAATCTGAGCTGCTATCCATTACTCCTCAGTTTGTTACCTGGGTTTTTTCTCTTGCTAATCACCATTTTTCAATTTTCTTCCAGTTGATTGTTAGTATTTCTTCTTGCTTTCTTCTACCACCCAGTCTAGAAGGTCCTTTGCTTTCCTTTTCAAGTCAGCCATCAACACAATCATCATCTATATCCCTTATATTGTTAAGATTACTCTCAATAATCATGAATCCTGGTAAAGTCTCCGGCTCTCTTGGGATGGATTTGCTGTAGAGTTTGAATAAAACTTTTTCATCTTAAACATTTCATCCCAAGCAATTTGGGAATGCCATTAAAATGTATGGGGTTACAGGGAGTGAAAGTGAGGGGAAAGACTGAGTAAAGGGAGAAATGAAGAAAGGACAAAAGATGAACAGGATTCAAGAAGATAGAATAAATTGCATTTAAATTTTTGAAGACTGTAGTTATCAAAGAAGAAAAGAAATGGAAGGGATTTCCACAGGTGAGAAGTGTGAAAAAGACACTTTTGGAGTAGAAGTGCTAATTGAATTTACCTATTTCAACAGTAACCAGGTGGTACTGTTATGTAGTGGTTTCACAGTGGAGGCTTGTATTTCACTGTCGGTCCTAAAATAGGTTCGACGTACAAAACGTTAGGAACTTGATATAATAGGTAATGACGCAGTAATCTAGTTGTGGTGGCTGATACTTTAATATCCGACTAACAGTCGTCCAACATCGACTGACCCTCTTAGCGACCCAGCGACTGCTACTACTCCCACTTATTATAGGTGGGAGAATCTATTAACAATAGAATAGGTGTGTTCCCCTATAACAGGTACCTAGATGCCAATCTAGTAGTGTTGCTTAAATTAATATAGTCAGGGCACCTGGGAAAAAAGCTCATCAGAGCAGTTAACATGAAAATATTTATAGAAAAGACAAAGGGAAGCCATGCCATGTCAGTGAGAAAGTCGAGATGCCAAGTCAGGATCGATTACAGGATCTTTAACTCTGGAGAAGAAACATCCTTGTCTTAAGCCCCCCTTTCTATTTTTGTGTTGCCATGCAATTCATTTTCTATCCATATGCAGGCGGTTTGCTCCCAGTATAAAGTCGGGATTATTCTAGTATCTTTTCAAATAGGTTGAGTTTTCCCAGCACTTCAAACAAATCTTCCTACTGTACATTACTTATATGAAAAATAAAATACTTGAATAAATTTTTTGGTAAATAAATAAGTAAAGAAAGAAAGAAAAAAAAAGAAAGAAAGAAAGAAAAAAGAATGTAAGAAAGAAAGAATGAATGAATTAATAAATGAATAAAGAATAAATAAATAAAGAAAGAAAGAAAGAAAAAAAGAAAAGAGAAAGGAATAAATAAAGAAAGAAAGAAAGAAAATAGAAAGGAATAAATAAATAAAGAAAGAATAAATAAATAAATAAATAAAGAAAGAAAGAAAGAAAAAAAGAAAAGAGAAAGGAATAAATAAAGAAAGAAAGAAAGAAAATAGAAAGGAATAAATAAATAAAGAAAGAATAAATAAATAAATAAAGAAAGAAAGAAAGAAAGAAAGAAAAAAGAAAAGAGAAAGGAATAAATAAATAAATAAATAAAGAATAAAGAAAGAAAGAAAGAAAGAAAGAAAGGAATAAATAAAGAAAAACGAATAGAGAAAGGAATAAATAAAGAAAGTAAAGAGAAAGGAATAAAGAAAGAAAGAAAGAAAGAAAGAAAGAAAAGAGAAAGGAATAAAGAAATAATGAAGAGTGAAAGTTATAAAAAAGGAAAGAAACAATGAATGAAGAAAAGAATAAAGAAAGGAAAAGCCAATCATAAATAAATAAATTAATTGAAAAATATGGAAGCAGTGAAAACAATTCAGGTAAATATTTGCCTGAAAACATATCATACTAAATATAAAGAAATGTCATTTATTTTTGTAATAATATTATGCACCTGTTGAAGGTGTTCACTTTGTCATTGTTTGGAATTCCTGAAATGTCTATAATGAATTCACAGCAGCAACAAAAAGAAATGACCAAATGGTCAGCAGGACATCAGATGTTTTTCTTTATAAGTTTAATTTTAAGGAATGGCAAATTCTTTAATTTTAATGACATTCACTGTGGGAGAGTTGATGCTTTCATTTGCAATGATTGAATTTTCTTTCATTAAATATCATTTTAAGTGTTCATTTTTTTAAAAAATCAACACAATCCTTAATGAAAACAAATATTTTCTGCTGTTTTTTTATTATTTAACTATTAATGATGCAAATAATTCTATAATGTTATTTTGGAAATTATATCTGATTAAGTCATAAAAAATTTTCGTTTTTTGATTATCAACTTTATTCTTCACGAAATAAAGTACAATTAAATTTTATTCAGTTATATAATCACCATTGTATGCAATGACTTGTTTGCACTTCAGTTAGTTATCTGCCATATATGATACATGCTTAGGGAATCATGAATCTTTTGATACAAGATTGACGAGGCAGATTTCTTCCCCTAGTAAGTTGCCATTTCTTTCTACAGTAGAGCAGTTGCCATCCAAGGCTATGGAATCCGGTCTGTCCTGCTATTTACCCATAGCTGAGGGGTGGGGGAAGAAGAAGAGGACTCATAAATTTTCCAAGGGTATTAGCATGTAAGTGAATATAATAGATTTGACTGGAATTCTAACTCGGCTCTCAGATTCATCAATGTAGGCTGCTATCCATTACTCCACCATGCCTTCTTTGCACTTATCAAACTGTATTTTGATATTTTCTGAGTAAAATTATGAAGCTGGTTTCCACAAAAAGAAAGTTTCTTTATCGAAAGTGTTTTCCAACAATTGAAAAATCACTTGGTGCAAGTTTAGGTAAATATGGCAGATGCAGTAAAGCAGAGTTCCAAACTTTTCCTCTTTATTCAGGAATTAAAACAAGCATTATTAACAGAATGAGACTATTAAATTTATTAAAGTATTCTATTTACTATAGAATTACATTGTAAATGTGAAAAAATGTGATTGTCAGTGATCAGGAATTAAAGCAAGTGTTACCAACAAAATAGTTCTATTATATTTATAATAGTAAATATTTACTATAGAAATGAATTGCAAATGATTCTACTATAGAATTACATTGTGAATGCTGCAAAACTGTAGTCAGGAAATAAAACTGACATTACTTACAGAAAAGTGTTATTATACATGCAATTTAAGATCAAGTGTTTAGCATAAATAGTATAGCAATATTCAGTGCATAGATGAATTAATTTTTATTTATAAATGCATAAATGTCTAGTGAGAAAAAATCATGAGCATGGCACAATGAAATAACTTTCCTAACAGCAAACCTAGAAATTGGATCAATATAGTTTTTTCACTTCATGTAAATGGAAAATTTAGCCTGAGAAGGTGCAGTGAGTCCCTCACCTAGAGATTAGCATCAGCCATGCTGATTGAACGTAAAAAAGGTACTCTAAAATGATTAAGAGATGACAGTTTTATTTTGGAATGGTTAAAATTAACAAGCTATTTCTTGCCCTGTTAAAAACACATTGTAGAAAATTTTTGAGATCATTTACCAAGCCTATCTAAGGAGACTGGATGATAGAACAGGGTCTGGAATTTTTAGTATAAAAAACATTGCTAAGAGTGACAAGCGATAGGAAATTGTGAAGGGCCATGAACGCCCACATCGTTAAGAGATACATCACATAGAAGAAGAAGAAAGGTGTTGGATTTGTTGGAAAAGAAGAGAGTTGTTGGATAGAAGAGAGATATTGGATAGGAAGTTGTTGAGAGCCATGAATGCCACATTGTTAACAGATACAACATATAGAAGAAGAAAAGTGTCGAATTCAGTTTTGTTCTTTTTTTTAGACTGATTGCCCCACCAAGGCTGAAGAACCAGGTCTAGTTTTATAGATAGCTCACAAGGGAGATGTGAGTTCATGCCTTTCTCAAGAACATTGGTGCCAATGCAACAGCCTTGGAAATAATTTTACTGAAGAAACAAGTGATTCAGCTTCTCTTTACATATGGTTATTTTTTTCTTTCTTCTCTGGAAAGAACATCTAAGTTTATAAATGTGTTTTGTTTTTTGTTTTTTATCCTTTCATCTCAATATGTATCATGGGAGGCAGACTAAACAAGTAAATTGGATAGAAAACAGTGAAGAGTTATGTCATGTTTTCAGGCTGTGTTGCGATAGAATTATCTGATTATCATGAGAAAATGGGTTTTCATGGCCTGAAACTGGGAATTCTTTGTCAGGTCTGGTATTTATTTTCATTTAAAGAATAAGTACGAAGAAGAGAGATAGTTAAACGCTTCATAAAGAACGGAAAATCGATGAGAGGGAGAAAGAAAGAAGTCAGATTGAAGGTGTGTGTGAAATCTATATGAAACATCAAAAAAAATATAAAGATACCTCCTTGTAGCTAAAACACCAACGAGAAAGACATTATTAATGGAACTGATACTGCCAGTAATGGAGACCAGTAATTGGAGACTCAGTGGAATAATGAAGAGTGACCGTGATTGAGGAATCAGAGAGCAGTGTTCAAATTCCAGTCAAGTTCATTGCATTCATTATGTGCTAATACCCTTGGGTGGGATCCATCTCTTCCTCCCACCTATGAAGGTAAATAGGACAGACTGGGTGTTGCAGCTTTGGTTGCCGACCAGTCTAGGAGAAGCAAAACTCTGGATTCAAACCACCTGCTAGAAGAAGGTAACTTCAAAAACAAACGCGCCTTGCATGTTGTCTCGAACAAAGGAAATCACCCTCTACTTCGAGCATTGACAGCAAATAATGAACTCCTCAGGTTTGTACAATGGCTTGAAAAAAACACAAAACTGTGATACAGCATGGCAACATCAAATTATCTGATAGTACAATGACAGAAACGTGGTAATACCAACAAAAATGAGGACATTAGTCCAAAGGTAATTAAGTGTTTCTTTGTGTTAAAAACACATTGAGCCACACACACTCTTCACCAAGGAGGAAAAAAAATAAGAACGTCTAAGATGATTTTAACAACATTCTCTAAAGTGGGAGTTCTTAACTAGTGCGACCCCCAGGATTTCAAGGGAGTAGAATCTTTTACTTTTTCGAGTTTTTTATTTACAGAATTTTATTTATTGAATTCCAATACCCTGGTATTCTATTGAACTTTTTGTTTATTGAAGTATACTTCAGTTATTAGTCATGAATTAAAATAATTTACTGTATATATATTCAAGTTTAAAAATCCGTTCACATTTTCTATTGCTATTTGATTTGTAAAGCCCCTCTATAAAAATAATTCATGTAAATATATATATATATATATATATATATATATATATATATATATATATATATATATATATATAAAAGAATGGGGATTTTCAGTAATATATGAATATCTTTTGGAATGCACCTTTTGAATCGAACAATCTTGGAAAAGTTGGTAATAACATTCTGACATGTGATGAAAAAGGTGCATTGGAAAAATATTGATTGAGAATCACTGCTAAGCTATAATTATAATAAGAACAGATAATCTCACCTATCATCCAGATTATTGTCTAAGATGATATTAACAACATTATCTAGAGTGAGAATTCTTAACTAGGGGACCTCCCCCAGGGTTTCAGGTGAGGGGAATCTTTTACTTTTTTTTGTTTTTTATTTACAGAATTTTGTTTGTTGAATTACAATACCCAGGTATTCTAGTGAAATTTTCGTTTATTGAAGAATGCTTCAGTTTATTTATTGGATAATTAGTTATGAATTAAAACAAATTACTGTACAATGGATTCAAGTTTAAAAGTCCATCAGCATTTTCTACTGTTATTAAATTTGTAAAACTCCTCTATAAAAATAATCTATGTATATATATATATATATATATATATATATATATATATATATTAATATGGAAAAGAATGGGGATTTTCAGTAATATATGAATATCTTTTGGAATGCAACTTTAGAGTCGGATAATCTTCTGACATGTGATGACAAGGGTGCATTGAAAAACAAGATTGGGAACCACAACTAAGTTATAATAGGAACAGATAGGGTCACCTATCATCCGGTTCACACGCCTTCCTTGTTCTTTGAACAGGAGTAGAGGTTTATTCCTTGTTTTCTGTTTAGATTTGGGCTTCCAATTTTTAATTCTTCCCATTTTCTTTTACTCCCAGTGAAATGATTAAAAAAAGTTCTGGATATGGGAGAAGTGACAGTTCTTGGAACAATAAGTTTCTGGCACAGTTGTGGTAGTGTCTTTTCTTGTATGTGTCATGACCTTTCATGAAGTGTGCAATCACGGCTCTCTACAACTTCCTATTGTTTGTAGCTCTAAACAATATTTAACCTCTTAATATTCTTTATACCACTCTGTCATATATTTACATAAGCTCATTAGCTAGGTTACTCAATGTTTTCTTTTTGTTCTACTTGTTTTCCTGTAAGTGTCAAATTCTCCAAGCCTTCTTTCTTCATTATTTCAACTCTCTTTCTGATTTTATGTATGTGATCTTTTTGTTTTCATTTTCTTTAAAACTTCCTTACATATTCTGGTCATGGTATTGTCAGCATCCTTCTGTAGAACCACTTCTTAGTTGCTTCAAGTGTTCTTTTCATCTGTAAGCAACTCGTGCAGCATTCACTGCTTTATGGTGAAAAGTTGCTTGTTGCTCACATGTTCTGTCTTTACACTATTTACATTATTGAGACTATTGTTCTCATCGTTGTCGCCATGTTTATCACAACGTTTTGGCCGTTATATGCTCTGGCCTTCTTCAGGTGGTTGGAATGCCGAACTGAAACCTTTTATTTCCCTTGCTGGGGTAGACTGTTCTAGTTCCACATGCCATGTTTAATGGATGTCAGTTATCAGTTATCTCCTGCTTAATTCCCTTCTCCAAGTGACCAGGACCAGTGACAGGACCCAAAGAGTATGAGTTCAATACTTGGTTAAGGCAGTGGAGAAATTTCAGAGGGGAATTAACAGGAGATAACTGACATCCTTTAGACATGGCACGTGGAACTAGAACAGTTTACCTGAGTGAGCAAAATAAAGGGTTCGATTTGACATTCCAACCACCTGAAGAAGGTTGGAGCGTACAACGGCCGAAATGTTGTGATAAACATGGCGACAAAGATGAGGACAATAGTCAGAATAATGTAAATAGTATATATAATAACTCATCTCAGAAATATAGACTGATAGTTCTAGTTTGTTGTTTGCAATTTGATGATCGATATGTGTATGGATTGCACAAAGTTTCGACATGTGATAAGTCAATATACGAGAGAGTGTGATGCATCTGTGGCCGATGTAAGAAATATAGACAGATACTGAATGGTGGAAACATGTAATAAATATGGCGACAAAGATGAGGACAATAGTTCGAATAATGTAAATAGTGTACATAATACCTCATCTCAGAAATATAGACAGATGCTGAAAGGTCGAAAGTTTGTGATAAATATGGCAACAAAGATGAGGACAATAGTCTGAATAATGTAAATAGTGTACATAATACCTCATCTCAGAAATATAGACAAATGTTCTGTCTTTGTTATTCTCATCATTTGTCTGTGGACTCCTCTTAATCAGTAAGGAGATTGTCCATTATTCCTTGCCATATATAAGGAATGTCATTATGTAGTAGTTCAGCACTTCTGATTGTTTCTAACAAAATATTCTTGTTTCATAAGACTTTTCAAAGGCATCTCTGCCATTCAAATGTGTCTTTAGATTTCTGTATCATCTAGATAAATTTTTATACCTACTTGATTCTGATGTCATTAATTCATAGTTCAACTAATTCATAGTTCAACTAATTCATAGTTCAACTAATTCATAGTTCAACTAATTCATAGTTCAACTAATTCATACTTGGGATGTTTGTGTTGCTAACAACAATGCATTTTATCCTTCACAATTAACAGAATATAAATATTTATTAAAAAAATTTAAAAATTTATAATGGAAGATATGTTTCCATATAAAATCATTTTTTAATCTGGGGAATGATTTGATTTTTTCAGAATACATTTCAGTAAAGTAGTTTATGTGTACACCTCCACAAAATCTAGATGACTAGAGTCTGACAGCTGATCATTCCACTGATCGAGTGCAAACAGCTCAATGGGAGAAACATATATGTAACATTCACCTCTCACCAAACCCAAGCTAGTTACTCACCAAACAGATTCATAATTTCTGTCATTCATGATGAAAAGTTGTACTCTCAATGACGCTCCTTACTTTGAATGGCTCTTGGGACTGAAATTCAAAATAGACCTTAAATGGAACTCATATATGCGATCAATTCTTAAAAGTTCTGGCAAAATATTACTTTCCCTGTGCCTTTTATAAAAATATTTTCATGGTAGTTTTTATGATCAGCTTTTCTCTTTGGTATCTCAACGTTAAGAATTTAAACGCAATACTAGATTGGCAGCTAGGTCTCATCATTTTAAGGTTGAAATGTCTAGGTGCAACTGTACTTTTTATTTTGACAGTTATCTGTCACACTTCCTGCTCATGGAACTCTTTTCTGAACTCTTGATTTGCAGTGAACTTTGATCTTCAAAAATTTAAATGTAATCTCAGTCGTTGTTTTCTATCGACTTAATTCCTCTTCTTTTATTTTTTCTCTCTCCTTATTAATGCTTTTCTATTTTTCTTATCTTTTAGACTCAGTAACCGTTTGCATCTTAGTGACTTTATTGAATGAAACCAATGGTGACTTGGCAATGATGAAATGTCCCCTCCTGCAGAACGGAGATTTTATTTTCGAATTAGCTTATTACATTTACTATTCAGTACACTTCTGTCTTGTACAGACATTTTTTAACATTATTGGTCTTGACCTGGCATCTCAGCTTCAGTCCCTGTGCCTTTTCTATAAATATTTTCACACCAGTTGTTCAGATTTTACCTTTGAAATTACTATAATGATAAGTTCTATGCTAACAGTTACTTCTGTCACACTTCTTGCTTGAGTGACTCTCTTCTGGCTTCTTGTTGTTCTTGTTTGACTTGAACTTAAAGTTTTGAAGATCAAGCTTGATCTTCAAAACTTTAAGTTCAAGTCAATAATTATCATCTGTCTTTTTAATTTATCTGTTCTTTTATTGTTCTCTCTCCTTAATAATGTTTCCGTTTTCTTTCTCATATTCTTTCACACTCAGTAACTCCTTACATTACAGTGGCTTTATTGTCTTGCTTGAGGTTCTAATTGGAAAAGATGGTGCTTACACAAATGCCTCGAGCAGTGCTTAAGAAATCCTGGAAAGATCACCCAACAAAGAAAGAGCTGTATGCAACATACCTCCCATCAGCAAATCAATATGCCAACAAAGACGAAGATTTGCTGGTCATGGTTGGTGTAGAAAAGGAAAACTAGCTGGAGACATTTTACTGTGGATATCATCCCTTGGTAAAAGATCACAAGGTTGACCAAAAAAGATTCATATTGACCATATGATTGAAGACACCGGATGCAGACTGGACGAGCTTTCAAATGCAATGAACGACAGGAATGGATGGAAGCAGTGTCTCATGAAATGCTGAGCTTGCTCGCCCTGAATATAATGATAAGGTCCAAAGTTCCTTGTACTGCTCCAGAAAATACTTGACTTCCCCTGCCTTATGCTCTATCATTAAAAAAGGTTATATCAGCCCTAAAATGTGTTATTACTCTTGTATCTTGGCTGGAATTGACAATTCCTCACTCTCCAGCATTGACACAGATCAAAAGTTTTTACCCAGCCTTGTGAGTGTTGAATTACTTTCAGTCCTGCTGCCATTCCCCTACAGACAAAATTTTGCAAGTCTGTTGCTACATTATTGCTATTTTTACGTCAGATTCACAGACAGGCTACATTCCTTAGTTCCACCAGTTTAGACCTTCACAGCAAGAACACGCCATGCCACAAACACTGTGTTGACTCATCCTCATTCTTTTTGTATTGCATTAGTAAGGTGGAAGTTCCACTCAGACAGCTTCTTCCCCTGAATTGCTACTTTGTGGAATAGACTCCTCAGAAGATGTTTCCCATATAACTAAAATCTTAGCCCCTTCAAGTTCAATAATTTACACATACATTCTCCTCTTACATCTATGCAACAATCTCATTCAGTAACCCTCTACCTAGTGTTACTCTTTGGTCTTGTATTGGGTAAACATATAGTAAAAAAAATAGGTTGCACATTGCTGGATGCCAGTAAATCTTTGTCCCTCTGGGCATTTTTCAATTTTGGAAATCGATCAATCTGATGAATTAGCTGGATATCCGATTTTTTCAGCCAGAACTCATGAACTACTAATACACCATTTACAACATTATTCAGTAACCCTCTACCTAGAGTGGCTCTCAACCATGGTGTGATGGTGGAGAATTTTCTTCACAGGCTAGAGTTTGGCTTTTTTTTCCTAAAACTTCTTATGACCTTTTCAGCACGTCTAAATAAACATCTTGTTTGACAGTTTGTAAGAATTTGCAAGAGACACATAAACACATTTCTGTTGAGGTAAATAATTTGTTTTCCACTGCATGCTCTGGTGTTTTGTTTTGGGGTCATATTGAAAATATCATGTTTATTCACTAGTAATGACTGTCAAATATTATTCAAAATATCAGATGATTGAAAATACAATGTTTAAGCACTAGTCATGACCCTGTCAGACAAAACATGATCCCTGTGTTGTTTCTGCTGATCAATCAAGATTCAAGGCACTGTCTTTGAGAAAATTCTTCTTATTCCCAAATCTTTTGTTAGAATCTGCCACACTGTTTTTGTATTTGTCTATATTTCTTAGATGAGGTACTGTAATTATTTACACTATTTACAATGTTTGGGCTGTTATCCTCTTTTTTGTTGCTATATTAACAGTGTTTCAGCCGTTGTACACTGTAGCCTTTTTCAGATGCTTGGAATTTCAAACTGAACTCTTCATGTTCAATAATTTGCACATACTTTCTCCTCTTACATCTTCAGGGCATTGGAATTTTGAACCAAACTTTTTATTTCATCCATCAGGGTAGATTGTTCTAGTTCCATGTGCCATGCCTCTTCCAGATATCCCAGTATTAGTTATTTCCCTTTTAACTCAACTGTCCAGGTTTTTGTTCACCACTGCTGTGGCCAGGTATTATACTCCCAACTCTTTGGGTCAAGTCAACGGAATTACCAATGCTTTTATCTACTGGGCTATGTGAAACTAGAACAATCTACCCTGGTGGATGAAATAAAAAGTTTGGTTCAAAATTCCGATGCTCTGAAGAAGGCCAGAGTGTGCAATGGACGAAACATTGTGAATATGTTTTTGTATTCTTGTTCAGTTCTTCAGTTTGAGTAGATGAAGGTTCACACTCTGTCCACAGTTTTTTTTGGTAGTTATCCTCATTTTTTACATGATTTGTCCATGTTATTCTCAGTAATGATTAATAAACCCACATGTTGGTTGCTCCAAATATTTTCATTTTGGGATGAAATTGTCCTCCATTCAGAAATCCATCTTTTGCTTCTTTTTGCTTTGTTTCTAAAGTTATTTTGATGCTATTTAGTTTGTGACAAGCATTATTTTCCATTCTTATGGACTTCTGGATTCCATGTCCTTAAGTAGCCTCATCAGATTGAAAATTTCATATGGATTTCATTCATGGCATCAAACTCATTCCAAAAAGAATCTAAAGTGTCATTTATATACAACTACTTTCTCAGATCAATAATTAGAAATTGCTTCAAGTGAATGAATCACGTATAATCTCAGAGAGAATGATTCTTCTTTCAACCTCATGGATCAATGTTACAGAATCACAAAAAAGAACTGTAGAAACCACATCACTTGAGGACTTTCAATGATAGCGACAATGAAAATTGAAAGTGCATATAACTCAAAGAGAAAATAATGTCATAATCAAGATGCTGATGTTCCACACTTGTAAAATGTGTGGTCATAGTTAAATGTAAATAAATGTCACAACTGCCCAACAAACAGAATTGACAAAGTTTGCAATAAACAAGAAAGAGAAAAGAAAAGAGCAAACAATACATGCAAGGCAAATTAACTGTAATAATGCAAAGCGACCATAATATGGCAAAATGTTCACAAACTAAGAATTGGGGTTGGCACACAAAAGCAAATTCAGACATGAATGTAGCATTCTGACTTCAACACAAGAGGCAGAGAGTGAATCAGATGACACTGACAAGTGGACTATCTTATTGGATAGGAAAAATTCCCAGCATGCATTTGTGTGCTTCTGCCTACAAATTGGATAGAGGAAAATATTTTGCAATCTTTCCTGTTTAGAGTGGAACTAACAACACTAATTCAAACAAAATGTTAGGAAGGAAGCCTCCATTAATCCTCTAAAGATTGATAACATACAACTTGAGAATCCTATTTTCTAGATAAATTGTTTTAACGGGAAGATTTTATAACTTTCAACCAGCAGTAGCACTGACTGCTCAATCAGTGAATGCCAGATGTTTTCTGATAAAGAAACAGCTAATATTACCATCAACATTAGACACAAAGAGAACAGATACTACACCTTGATCCCAGCCATTTGACCAAGAAGTGTAACTCAAGCATCATTGCCTGCTAGGTCAATGAATGCCAAATGTTTTCATATAAGGAAATGGCTAATATTATTATTAGAGATGAGGAGAACAGATACTACACTTTGATCCCAGTCTGATGATCAAGGAGTGAAGAAAAGCTTAACTCGAATAGCACTGGCTGCTGGGTCAATGAATGCCGAATGTTTTCATATAAGGAAATGGCTAATATTACTATTAGAGATGAGGAGAACAGATACTACACTTTGATCCCAGCCTGATGACCAAGGAGTGAAGAAAAGCGTAACTCGAGTAGCACTGCCTGCTAGGTCAGTGAATGCCGAATGTTTTCATATAAGGAAATGGCTAATATAACCATTAGAATTAAAGAAGAGGAATACAGATATTACAATTTGATCCTAGCTCGATGACCAAGGAGTGAAGGAAAATGAAACTTGAGTTGCAGTGGCAGTTCAGTCAATGAATGTCAAATGTTTCTTTATAAGAAAATGGCTAATATTTGATGAGCAAATTACCATCACCATGTCAAAATTTCTGTCGTGACCATGGTTCTCCATTGATTCCTGCATTTGTCACTCACAGAAAAAAAATGTTCCTTTCTGTATTACATTTTGAGTTATAATCTGTACAGGTTGTTAAATTTTGTCATCTATTTAATTTTCACATCTCCATTGTGTAACTCACATCTTGGATTGTCCCTTTTGCTCATCACTATGTTTTCTATCATCTTACACATAATATTCAATCCTTTCTTCTTGCTTTCAAAATTGATGCATTTTCTTCTCATTGCTTTTGATTGCATTTGCTGCTAAGTGCTTCGTATTTACATCAAGTAAGTTGCTAACTTTTCTGTCAACATCTTTATTGTGTTTCGAGAGTAAAGGAGATAAAGAAATAAGAAGAAAATAAAGCTGTAAAAAAAACGTCAATATTTATAAACAAATTCTCTATGAATGTATTTATTGACATTTGAGAAATGTAAATCATTTTAGACAACCCACAGGGTATATATTCATTGTTTTTCTTTTTTCTGTTTTTGTTTTTCCTTTCCTGCAAAGTACTACTTGATAGGTTCGTCTGTGGTGTTACATAAAATGTGATATTCCTAAGTGAAAATGGAAGCAGAAACATTCCAATTAAGGCAGGGGAAGATCTTCTCACCAATTCTCAATTCTCATTATTTGCCTGGGTGAAGTGTAGAAAATGGTAAATTTGGGAAAAGCAGCCAACGCAAATACTAAATCAAAGATAAAGTGGATCAGATTTCTTAGCCATGTAATTAAATCTTACCAGGATTTATTATCTGCAGATAGTGTGCTGGTGGTCGGCTCAGAATGAAAATTGAAAGAACTCTTAGATAACTTAGTAAAGAAAAGCAAGAAGAAAAGATTAACTATTAAGTGGAAAGAAAGACAGAATTCTATTAGTTCAATACTGAAATACTTCTGTCAGCCTGCACTTTTCAGAAATCTAAATAAAGAAAAAGCATTCTCTGACAGGGATTGAATTTGTGTCCCCCTTTGTAGGGGAAAATTATATGAAAGATGCATAAAAATAAAGGAAGATGTCTTACAGAAACTAAGCAAATTATGAAAAGATAGGAAAATGTCATTAGAAACAAAGAAAAGTCAGTTGAACTGTGATGAAATATTTAATTTTTTATATGGTGGGGTGAATACTGGACAATCTCTTTATAGATGAAGAGACTTGAAGAGACATGTGGTTCTACTGGTGAATGCTAAGAATGCCATAGACTGAGCATGTGTGCAATAAAGGGGTTTTCCAGAAGCTAAGCAAAATAATGAGAAATATGAAAATAGTGTAAGAAACAAAGACAAGTATAGTAAACTGCCATGTAATATTTAATGTACTATGATATTGATAATATTAGTCATTTCCTTATAAGGAAACATTCAGCAATCATTGATGGAGAAACCAGTACTGCTTTCAGTTGAAATTTTTAAAATCTTTCTCTTAAACTGATGCTAACACCCATCTTAAATTGCTGGGACATAATAATGAAAGAAGGCTTGGATGATTTAACACTCACAGGACATATTGAAGACAAGAGATGTGGCAGGAAATAATGAATAATCTACCTAATGAGTTTGTCTAAACAGATCGCAGAGCAGGGGATGGGAGGAATAGAAAAAGAACAAATGTTGCTTACAGATATAAAGGACAGGAAGTTATGGAGAGCCATAATCGACCACGTTCAGAAAGGACATAAAAGAAATCATCAGTATCTGAAGTGACGTGGTTCATGTGATGAATGCTGAGAATGCAGAGCAGGGGATGGGAGGGATAGAAAAAAAACAAATGTTGCTTAGAGATATAAAGGACAGGAAGTTATGGAGAGCCATAATACTTTGAAAAGTTGCCGCATGTTGGGATTATTTGTCTAACTTGTGACATGTTCTTAAATTGTCTTGTCAGATCGAGACTTTCATATGGATGCCATGCACGGCACCAAATACATTCAGAAATATCTAAACTGTCAGCTGTATACAACTGTTTCCTAAGATCAATGATGAAAAAAGGCTTTGAGCAAGGAAAGCCTGGGGATCTTGCTAAAGATAATCCTGCTTTGAATATTGTGTGCTGGTGCTGTAGAATTACAAAATAACCAAATAACAGAAACTACATCTCTTGAGGACTACCAATAGCAGCAACAACTAAAATGGATAGCACATTTAAATTGAAGAGAAAACAATGTCATTATCAAGATGTTGGTATTCTATATAACTTCAAACAAAAGGTTAAGAAGGAAACCCCTGTCAATACTGGAAAGAGCTATAACAGCTACTGGACTTGAGAAACCTATTTTTCTGAAAAATTGTTTTAAGAGAAAGATTTTATAAATTTCAACTGGCAGCAGTAGAAATCAATTGATTAATGAATACTAAATATTTCTTTGAAGGGAAATGGTTACTATTACGATTATCAGTTCCATGATTGTCCTTGTTCTAAAAGGATATAGCACACAAAGAAGGAGAAATAGGTAGATTTGGATGATTGTTGTTTCTCAGTGTTTATAGCCTAATTATTAATGCAGTTGCAGTATAAGAAGTAATCACTTGATGATGGAGATGTGAGTTGAGTCATAGCTTATTTATTTATTCATTTCTGTCCCACATTACTTCCTAAGGCTCATGGGATAACATTTGGGAAGTTGTGATAAAAAGCAACTGAAATTAAGATGCAAGAAATCTATATTATTAAAAAAGAGCTGACTCTTTGTCCATCACACATTGTCTGCATTTGACTTTGCATGCACATAAGCAATGTATATGCCTGTATTTGTGCTCTGTGTAAATGACTCAAATGTGTTTTTGTCATTGCCATTCCATGTATATGCAAGCATAACTATGCACACACACACACACACAAAATTTGATTATGTTTGTAAAAAGATATTGGAATAATGCATTCCTCTTCCACTCAGTCTGGGCAACTCTACCCTAGGCTGAGCAATAAAATCACAAAGTTGAAGGCAAGAAAAAAAAAGACAACTTAATTTATTAAACCCTAAAAATATCAGATAAATATAGGATTTTGTTGAAATTTTCTGAAATTGTTTGGAAATAAAATTATTTCTAAAGCTTTTTTTTTTAATTTTGTAGGAATATTTTTAAGTTTATCATTGACTTAAAATATACATGGTACATGCCTATGAACATATACACACAATTTGAATAAATGTATCTGTCTATATTTCTGAGATGTGGTATTATGTACACTATTTACAATATTCGGACTATTGTCCTCATCTTTGTCACCATATTTATCACAATATTTCGGCCCTTTAGTATCTGTCTATATTTCTGAGATGAGGTATTATGTACACTATTTACATTATTCAGATTATTGTGCCATATTTATTACAGGTTGGAATGTTGAACTGAGCCCTTTATTTCACTCACTGGGGTAGACTGTTCTAGTTCTGTGTACCATGTTTTAATGGATGTCATTTATCAGTTATCTCCTGTTAATTCCCCTCTCTAAGTTCTCCACTGCCTTAACCGGGTATTGAACTCACACTCTTTGGGTCCTCTCACTGGATCTAACAAACGCCTTTATCCACTGTGCCATCTGTCCTTGAGGAATAAAGGATTCAGTTTGACATTCCAACCACCTGAAGAAGGTCGGAGCGTACAACAGTCAAAACATTGTAATAAATATGGTGACAAAGATGAGGACAATAGTCCGAATAATGTAAACTTGAATGAAACTGAAAAGCATATCTGAGCTTTAAGGACTATTTTACCTTTCTGTCTGGCAATAACCCCTGGGTAACAGGAAAAAGTGTAATCATAATGTGAGACTCTTTGAAGTCTTTATTTAACGACTGCTTCTGTTTTTAAATAGAGTATATTTTTTTTATTAAATGTAGTATTATATTTGAAATTTAAATATCTAGCATAGTGACAGGTTCTGAACTGTATGTCGCCCTGGTGAAGGACATACAAGGCAGATAATTAAAGTACCATAAAATTTACAATGATTCACTGATTTCAATTGCATTTGGTTTTAATTGATTCCTGTGTTATTGTGCACACCTTTTTGTTCTTCCTTGAATCACCTGTCTTACTCAAAAACATTCAATTTTTTCATAGCATGCTCACTATGAGTCATTTTTACCAATCTTCAAAGAATTCTTCATGTTAATCTGCTGCTACAGATTCCTCTCACTTAATTATCACTGACAGTATAATATGAATTACTTCCTCTACTGTTTGACAATGAATACCTCATCACTCTTGAGAAAATGGAACATGTTTGGACATAATCAGGTACAAATTCTGCTGTTATTCTAGAAATTAAATTGCCACATCACATATTTGTAATCTCTCTCTTTTTATATAAACTTTCATAGCTCTCCACAACGTCCCATTCTTTGTAATTCCCAATAACATGTTCTCTTTATAGCTCTTTGGTCATTAGTGATACTCCTATATATATTTGCAGGAAGTAGGTTGTTGGCTGCTTTCTTTTGCTTTTCATTGCTGTGTCTAGTGAGTGTTAAATTCTTCTAGCCTTCTTTCCTCATTTTGTCTCCCAGAATTCTGAGCTTTTTTTTCTAATTTTTATTAACAGTTCCTTTTGTATTTTTTTTTTTTGTAGTCACTTAAAACATTCGCATTTGTCACATGATTTGTCCATGTTATTCTTAGCAATCATTAATAAAGACACATTTTCCTTTGGGATGAAATTGTCGTGCATTCAGAAATCCATCAACCTTTTGCTTTGTTTCTAAAGTTATTTTTGACCCCTTCTAGTTTTTGACGAGCATCATTTCTATTCTTATGCTCTTCCAGATTTCTTGAGTCATGTTCTTACATAGTCTCATCTAAAATTAATTAAACCTTAATAATTTGCCAAATTATAAATTGCACTGAATTAAGAATCATCATTATTTAAAATCAAATTCTTTAAACAGGTGCTCCTTGTCAGCTGCATTGTAAGCCATCAAATGAGGCAGTGTCTGTTCTAAAAAAAGATATGGCAATTGATGGGACACCCTGTCATCTCCATGGGAGAGACTTGTGCATCAGTGGACGTTGTCAAGTAAGTAACTTTACTGTCCATGTTGAGGCATTGTAAGTATTATTAAATTCATTTTAATTTTATCCAAATTTTTAATATTTAATTAATATTAATAATAAAATTAATTGTAGTACTAGCTTATTTTTTATAGTCAAAATGTATATAAACAATGAATTATCTAAGATTTTTATTCATAAAGTGATGTATCTTTTCCACAAACCGAAACTCCTAAACCTATAGCAGTTTCCATGGCAAATGTTCAGATGGTCTCCATTCTTTAGTCCCACCAGTTAAGGACCATCAAGTAGGTTCATTTGTTCAATCATGTATGTTGGCATTGGTCAGGAGTTATAACAAACGGAGTAGAACAGATAAGGAAAGTGAACACAGAATAGGCTGCATTGTAGTTTCACTGAATACCACAAATTGCTACAAAACCAAAAGATTAAATCTGATAACACAAGTCATGTTCGTAAATAGCCTCAAATATTGATCTCGTGTATGGCATCAAACTTAGTTAGAAACTGTTGGCTGCATAAAAATACTTTCTTAGCAAGTGTAGGTCTCAGTGTGGACCATCCATCTTTGAACCTTGTTGAGTGACATTACAGAATCACAAAGAATTGGGTCAAATAACAGAAATGACATCACTTGAAGACATTCAAAAACTGGAACAACAGAAATGGACTCACTAAGAAAATAATGACATAATCAAGATGTTGAAATTCCACATGACAGCAAACAAAAGATTAGGAAGGAAACCCAATCACTACTGGAAAAGTGATAACTGTTAGTGAATTTAAGAAACTTATTTTCCTGGCAAATTGTTTTCATAGAAACATATGATTTTAAACTGAAAATAGCATTGCCTGCTTGGTCAATGAAGGCTGAATGTTTCCTAAGTTAAACTTCCTGAGAGAGTGCCTAATGAGTGCATGATCATCAATTGAAAAAAAGTCAGTACAGCTGAAGAATAAAACTGTAGGGATTACTGCCATATCACATTGAAATGCCAGTTCCCATATGAACACCAAAGTTAAGCAATGTCAAGCTGAATCAGTTCTTCAATTAGTGACTGCCTGGGAATACCAGATGCTGTAAATTTGGATGTGAGGGTGGTGTAATGGATAATGGCTCAGAATTGTTAATCAGAGAGTCGAGTTCCAATTCCCATTGGGTTCATTATGTTCACTTGTGCACAAATACCCTTGGCAATAATATGAATCCACCTCTTCTCCCTCTAGCTATGGATTAAATAGTAAGACTTGTATCACTAAACCATTATTATCTCAAAAATAAAAAAATTTACAATCTAAAAATATTTTCTGGCTTTAAATAACCTTCAAAAGGTTGATAAGCCATAAAAAATGAATCAATAAAAAAAGCAATAAAACTGTAGAGGGAGAAGAAATGGATTCATAGGTTATATTGCAAGAAAGTCATCTCTCTATCCTTGGTTGGCAGCCAGATTAAGAGAAAATCAACTTTGGATTGAAAACCATCGAAAGACCAACAGGAAATCATTTCCCTATATTTTTCAAGAACAATCATCTCAATGTACTGTTTAAAGATATTCAAGAAAAATGGACACTGTGGAGACCCATTGTTGCTGATTTCCTGAAAGGACAAAATAAGTAAAGCAAAGAATTATTTACACTATTTATTGTTGGTCTATAATGGATAATGGGCGATGGCCTAATGGATTAAAGTGTTGATTTGTAAATTTGGTGATATAGTGTTTATGAGTTCAATCCCTGGATTGGGCAGTGTGTACTTGCACTCAGTAGAAATGGGTGAGAAATAACTGATCAGTACTAAACAAAAACTAGACAATGTCCCTAGACATGAGAGGCTGGTAGGAGAGCATTTTAACACCGTAGATTAAATAAAGGGGTTCAGTTCATAATTTCCTGCAGTTTACCCTGATCGGAGGGCAAAATAGCTGAAACGTTGTGATAACAATAAAAATGAGGAAAGTAATGTCAATAATGATGACTCCTCATGCCAGAAATTCAGGAAAACAATTGTTAATACATTTTTCCGAGACTTGCATGACATTGCAATCACTGTTTCTTATTTTACAATAATGTTTTACATGACTAGAGATATGATGAGATAGCGGGAAGATCAAATTCATGCCTTTTATCCAAGACATTTGCATATAGTTTTATGTTACTTTCTGTGCTTAGAATTCTAGCCCAGCTCTGATTTCACTGTCTTAGTAGCTACCAACTGCACCGTTTATGCCTTTTTGCAGAAAGCTCATAAATTAAAAAAAGAAAATAGGAAAAATCCTAATTACGACCATTCTCTAAATTCTCTAATACAATAGAATACTGTTACTGTTCTTTTTGGTTTTTCATTTAAATTTATTTAATTTTAAAACGTTATTTTTCTTTAATTCTGGTGTTTTCCACATTAGCAATAGTTTCAAAATGTTCATTCTTGGCACATAACAAATATGATTTGGATTACACTTCTCCAATATTTTTTCATAAAGTTTTTATACACTTTAACCATAATAATATAAATTTCCACGTCTGAGACAAGAGAAGGGCTTTAAAAATTCATAACAGTAATTATTGGAGTTGGGAGTACATGTGTTTTTTTAAAAAAAAAAAACGATGAACAGCATAGAGAAAATAAGTTCAGAGTGATTTTTGAAGTCAAGTTGTCATTGTGAACATCAGTTTTTATCAATGCAACAGCTTTAATTTATGAAAATAGATGTTTTAGTGTTTTATCTTTGTTAGTTGAGAACAATTTTTGAAGAAAACATGGCCGTCAATGCGTTCTACTAAAAATGAGAGTTGTCAAAGGAATTATATTAAAATTTAATTAAATTCAAAATGCTGGAACGACAAAAAAAAAAAACAAAAAAAAAACTCCAAGTTTAAAAAATGGCTTCATTTTTGTCTTTTTTTGAGGAGGTAATGTAGAATAAAGGTGATATGTGACCAATTGTTAATTGTTGAATGCTGAACAGGTTGTGATTAAATTTATTATTTGCTGGATATTTCCAATGTCAAATTTAAAAAAAAAAGATATTAAAACTAAAAACAGTTACTGCCAGAGATAAAATAATTAGGACTCTAATCACCAAGTTGTTTTAGTAGCACATTGAACTGATGGAATAAACAACATACCATGTATCCACTTTATCATCATAATCTTCACTACCTACACCTTCCTCTTTTATTCATAGTACAAACTTCAGTCATCATAACTGTCTTAACAGCAATCCTCTACCTTGATGGGCTCTCTCAATAACTCTGTCCCCCTCTCTGCTCCTCCTCTCTCTCTCTCCCTCTCTCTCTCTTTATATAAATATATATATATATATGCACTAATGTTCACACAATATATGGCTCGAGAGCCCATCAAGGTAGAGGATTGTTGTTAAAATGCCTATGATGAATGATGTTTGTACTATGAATAAAAGAGGAAGGTATAGGAAGATGATGATGACAAAGTGGATACATGATATGCTGATTATTCCATCAATTCATTGTGTATATATATATATATAACATGTATATATATATATATATATATATATATATATATATATATATATATATATAACATGTATATATATATATATATATAGCGTATATATATATATATATATATATATATAGTGTATATATATAGTATATATATATATATATATATATGTATATATATATATATGTTGTATATATATATAGACATTGAATATATATGTATATGTAGACATTGAAGCTTCAATGTCTACATATATATATATATATATATATATATATATATATATATATATATATATATATATATAAAATCACATTCTTTTTGGTGCAGCCTTGTTTGCAGTAACCATTATACAAAAAGTTACCATAGACTTTGAAATTTTCAGCTCTCCAGGTATACCAAAATGTAGACAAAGGAATCCTAACTACTGCACAGACACTACATTTGGTCCCTAAAATGACTGAGATGGTCAGAAGTACTTGAACGAAACAATAATGCAATATGAACTTCGGACAGTTTATCCACAAATACCGGGTTTCAAGTTCTTTCTAAATTCTTTACATTCTCTTTCACTGCCACTTGCCCATTGTGTTTTAATGGTATTATTGCTTTGCTTGGGGTGAATTGATTTACAAACAAAAATCCTTCTTTTCTGGTTGGACAGTCTGCTCTGTTGTTTAACCCATAGCTGGAGGAGAATGAATTCATGCCTTTTCCCAAGGCATTAGTTCAAAGTGAACAAAACAGATATGTTCAGAATTTGACCACAGATAAGCGATTTCACTTTCTGCACTGATAATTGTTATGCTAGTCACCCATCCATATGATGTTGAAGCTGAACAAAAGAAACATGATATAATGTACCTTCTTGTGACTGAATCAATGAAAGAACACGTTTGATATAAGAATCATTTTTGTCTGTGACTTTGTTCTTTTATTCAAATGTCGAATCTTTTTTCAATTCATTTGCTTATGATATATTTAAAATCTTTTTTCTAGCATGTTGGCTGTGACTGGGTTCTGAATTCAAATGCACAGGAGGACAGGTGTGGTGTGTGTCATGGAGATGGATCAACCTGTATGACAATCAAGGATCAATTTAATGAAACAAAAGGAAGTGGTAAGTTCCCAGAATATGCCAACATATATATGCCCACCTCAAGCACTTTCTAAAATACATTATATATATATATATATATATATATATATATATATAGAGAGAGAGAGAGAGAGACAGACAGACAGACAGCAGACAGACAGCAGACAGACAGACAGAGACAGAGATAGATAGATAGATAGATAGATAGATGCCACTCTCCCTCCCATTCTTTACATTTACATGTACATGTACTCATATATACCTGTTTATGCATATATAAGTGTGAGTACATGTACTAATATGCATGTGTGCATAGATGTGCATGGGTGCTTGTATGTAAGCATATAAATACAGACATATGCACATAAATTCTAACAATAATAAATAAATTGAATTATAAATCTAACCTTCTGCAATTAATACTTATAATACCACCAACACAAATAAGGAAAACGAAATAATAGCCCACTGAAGACATAAAAATATATACATGTATGTGTGCATGCATGTATATGTTTGTGTATGTATATATATATATATATATATATATATATATATATATATATATATATATATGTATATATAAGTGATAGAAATTATTAGGAGGATTTGTGATGATCATAATTAAGTAAACTCAACAGAATGCACCAGATGATGGCCATTTTGGGATTCATCAGCTGTGCACGTCCACTACTAAGAATTGAACCATGACCATTATATGGTGCAAGTGACATACTAACTATACCTATGGGCCTTGGTGATGATATAGCACCACTCTTCACAAATGGTGTACTTCATCTGAGTTTCCCTAAACCAACAAACTGTACCCCCATGAGCCATGTCTTCTATCCCCAAGCCACTATATCAAAAAATTATAAGGAAGATTTGAAATAATCATAATTAATTCAATTAATCAAATCTAAAAGAATCCTCAACAGAATGCAGAAAGCACTGGATGGCCATTTCATCCTATATTTGGGACACATCAAAAGTGCGCATCCACTACTGAAAACTGAACCTGGATCATTACGATATGACGCAAGCCTCACACCAAATGTGCCAATGGTATATATATATATATATATATATATATATATATATATATATATATACATAATTATTTATATATAAATAGTTACCATTTAAGCATCAATGTCATTAGTATATATGCATAAAAATATTTATCATCTAAGCATTAATATCAATTATTTATGTTAAAAACAAAATACTTTCCTAGAAAAAAAACAAAAAAACCCAGCTAGAACGACCAAAATAAAAATTCTTGATATGTCTAGAGTTGAAACAAATCGCAAAAAAAACACCAACACACTTGCTGAAACCCCCTGAAGAGTGGGTGGAGAGGTTTGCCTATGAAAGTATGTAGTTGTGATGCCATAGGTAAAATCTATCAGCTGAGTGACAAACTTTTACTCACATTCATTGCTTCTCTCTCTCTCTGTCTGTCTCTCTCTCTCTGTCTGTCTGTCTGTCTGTCTGTCTCTCTCTCTCTCTCTATATATATATATATATATATATATATATATAGTCATCCACAGACAGACTGTTTCACTGTATCACAGTTCATCATTGTGGCTAGTCATCCGGTTGTCTCTAGCCAAGATTGAAACCTGGCTGAATTGGCATTGGTTGGAGAATCTACCCCTAAGCTGTTGGCGCACGGCAGGGATGAAGGTGAATTTAAGTGTATTTATTTTTAGATAAACTCAGCAGTGACTGAGAGAACTCTGTTTGTTTTATTGAAGAGTATTGCATTAGTAGCAGTAGTAGACACTATATATATATATATATATATATATATATATATATATATATATATATATATATCCAAGTACAGACTATATCATAGCTCATCTGTGGGGCTAGACATCCAATTGCTTCAAGCTGAGATCAAAACTCAACTAATTTGGCATCAGTCAGAGACTCTACCTCTAAGCTATCAGTGCATGGCAGAGAAAAAATATCTGAGTATTCCTGTTTGCTAGGGTAGCTAGCCAATTCCTGTTGAAGTTGCCTGCTCAGGCATATTTCAACACCCACAGAGCCCATTCATGGTTCTTCTGTCAGAGATCATTGGTCTGAACAAAGCCATTACACTCATATCCGTGATCATCAGCATACTTTGGACTTTGTGCTAAGACAACCATCGATGACTCCCAAAGAGTTCCATCAACCCAATTTCACTCACATGACTTTAGGCACTTTTGCTACCCCAGGCCAATAACATTAAGAAGTCACCTTCCTCACAAATTGATCATAATGAGATTCAAACTCAGGTCTCCGTAGACGCTCCAGCCAGACTATGCAAAAACTTCCTCCGTCGTAAATTTAGCCACCCCCACCTTACCGTGACCCGGTATCTATGAAAGTAACTCTATACTGATACAAATTATTAACACTCCACCCCTGCCGATTCTAAACAATCCGCCCTTGATGTTACCATGGAAATTTTTGATTTCAATTCTGACCATACTATTAAAACTCGTAAATTTCAGAAATAAGTCATTCCCAAAAAATTTCGCTTGAAGATGGAACAGAGCCTACTTTAACTCAAGTTAATTCAAATATTATTTTGAAGTTTTCGGCTCTTGTTTTGAAACATGAGACCTCTTATGTAGCGAGTTGGAATCATATTTTTAAATAAATAATTATATATATATATATATATATATATATATGTATATATATATATATATATATATATATATATGTATGTATGTAAAACTGCACATTGAAGTCAACACTCAGAGGTGACAGGCTGTTTCATGCTAGATGCAATCATCAGGCCTGACGATTGCCTCTAACATGAAACAGTCGGTCGTCTCTGAGTGTTGACTTCAAAGTTCACTTTTATATTTGCATATGCTCTGTCTCTGATATCGAGCAATTTACACTTTATCCCATAAATATCACACACCAACTGTATTTCTTCATATATAACTGTATATATATATATATATATATATATATATATATATATATATTTCTGAGATGAGATATTATGTACACTATTTACATTATTCAGATTACTGTCCTTATCTTTGTCGCCATATTTATTACAACGTTTCAGCCGTTGTAAGGTGGTTGGAATGTCAAACTGAACCCCTTATTTCACTCACTGGGGTAGACTGTTCTATTTCCACATGACATGTTTAATGGATGTCAGTTATCAGTTTATCTCCTGTGCCAAGGACACATGGCACAATGGATAAAGGCGTTAGTTAGATCCAGTGACAGGACCCAAAGAGTGTGAGTTCAATACCTGGTTAAGGCAGTGGAGAACTTGGAGAGGGGAATTAACAGGAGATAACTGACATCCATTAAACATGGCACTAGACAGTCTACCCCAGTGAGCAAAATGAAGGGTTCAGTTCGACATTCCAACCACTTGAAGAAGGCTGGAGTGTGCAACAGCTGAAAAGTTGTAATAAATATGGCAACAAAGATGAGAACAGTAGTTTGAATAATGTAAATAATATATACACACATGTATTTTTGTTTTTTCTTTCTTCAAGGTTACCAAGAAGCAAAAATCATTCCAACTGGTGCACGTAATATCATGGTGGCTGAAGTGGAGTCAGCAGAAAATAATTATTTGGCTTTGAGAAATAACAAAGGCGAATATTACCTCAATGGGAATTGGTACATTCAGTGGAGCGGAGACTACCAAATTGCTGGAACCACAGTTCATTATGCCCGCAAAGGAAATGTGGAGAGTTTTAATGCACCAGGGCCTCTCAAAGAACCATTGACTATTATGGTAAGGAACACGTTTCTGTTTATGTTGGTGAAATTTATATATGGAGGATGATAGTGACTGTTTCATTGTTTGAATGAAGAAATATAATAAAATATCATTGAATATAATAAAAAAAAACATTCTTATCATAAAACAGCATATAAAATAACATACAATAATAGAAAATATAATAAAAATTAAAATCGGTCAGTTAAGTGCCATGTGTGATACACGCTTTGGCAATCATGAATCTTTTGATACATGACTGACAAGGCAAATTTTTTCCAGCAGTAGACCAGTTGCCATCCAAGGCTATAGAATCCGACCTGTCCTGCTATTTACCCATAGCTGGGGAGAGAAGAAGAGGATTCATACCTTTTTCAAGTGTATTAGCACGTAAGTGAATGTAATGGATTCGACTGGAATTTGAACTCAGCTCCATTGTGCCTTTGTACAACAAGACTAAATAAATTAATTCCAGGCTTTTGATTCTTCTTTTTATCTTTAATTTTTTCCTGGTCTGATAAGAGCCAAATTGTAAACACTAAATAGTTGTAGTCAGTCAGTTATGTGCCATACGTGATACACGCTTAGGCGATCATGTATCTTTCGATACATGACTGACGAGGTAAATTTTTCCCACAGTAGGTTTCCATTTTTTTCTGCAGTAGACCAGTTGTCATCCAAGGCTATAGAAACCGGTCTGTCCTGCTATTTACCCATAGCTAGGGGGAGAAGAAGAGGATTCATATCTTTCCCAAGGGCATTAGCACGTAAATGAATGTAATGGATTCGACTGGAATTCGAACTCAGCTCTTTGATTCCTTAATCTGAACTGCTATCCATTACTCCACTGTGCCTAGGACATACAACTTTATGATATAATTTATATGTCCAATTCAATCTAATAAAACATCTTATAATAATATAAAATATCAAATAAAATATATAAAATGTCATAGTAACAGTCAATGGCAAAAAATATAATAAAAATTAAAATAAGGCATATAAATTATAGTATAATAAAAAATCATATCATCATAAAATATCGCATAAAATATCACAGGAACATACAATAGCATAAAATATAATAAAAATTAAAATGGGACAATTATAATATTGTTAAAATATCAAATAGCATATAAAATGACTTAATATATCATAGTATTGTGTAATATAAAATATAGTAAAATATATGAAATGCAGTAGTGAAAGTATTAATTTTTAAGACATTTTGTTGTGTTGGAAATTAACTGCAATAGATAATCTTCTCAATTGAATAATACTGTTTGAATTCAACAGTTGCTGCTGCAGTCGAAAAATGCAGGCATAGAATTTGAGTATACGGTTCCGACAGAAAATGCAACTCAAAGAATTCCCGAATTCTCTTGGCAATACACTGACTGGTCCCATTGTACCTCTTCCTGTGGTGTAGGTGAGTAAGAAAAAATACTTATGTTTCCTTTTCAGATCTTCACATTTTTTACTTATTTAACACCTACAAAAGAATAAAAAAAAATCAATTATTTTTCATGCAAGCTTGCATCAGAAATAAAGCCCTGACTCCTACTGCTATGGTCTAACTTTAAAAGAGTTCAGATCAGACCAAAAAATATACAATTGCTGTCATATCTATGTTGGAGCTACCCAGTCCTCTCTGTTCATCCTTGGTATAGTTCAAAATTGAATGTGATTGTTTTCCAGCCTGCAAACTCTTTCCGCAGATTCTATTGCTATTCGAATGACAAATAGTTCAAATGAGCTATATTCCATAGTTCTACCAGTTCAGAAATTCACAGCTAACATCTGACATTTCTTGTACAAAAGGTCAATTCATCCTTATTCCTTTCATATTTTATTGGTAAGGAGTAAGTTCCACTCAGAGAGCTTCTTCCTCATAACTGTTACTTTGTGGAACAAAATCTGAGGAGGACTCTAACCTTAACTTTTTCAAGTTTAGGGTTAACTTATACTTGTCCTACATATTCTTATAATGTGCACTTCTTACTTTCATCTTTTATACTTTTACAACAACCTTATTTGCTAACCACCTACCTTGAGTGGCTCTTGTGCTTTTTATTGTGTAAAAAATAATATAAATAATGATCTGTAAGTGGGAGATACTGTCAATTTCAAGATTTTATTTTCAAGGGCCATATTCACATTATATTTTTTCTTACACACACACACACACACTATACTCATAGAAAAATATAGAAAACTCCACGTACACACCCACACACAAAAAGAGAGGCACAACCACACTCACATAGAAAAACACACTCACATATGCACAAATTTACACACATTAAATACATACATGTACTTGCACACATAAACAACCCCATACATAAACACATGCAATATAAACAGAAAAAATACAAGCATAAACATAATTCACATAATTCTTACATGTGCACACACATGAATAAACACCTTAACTCCCAAATACACACAAACATATATTTACATATCTAGAAATGCATATGCAGAAACATTATATCTTTTTGATGTAGGAGTGTTCTCTAGGTGTGTGCATGTACTGTTTTATGAAGAGAAGTTTGTATCTATTTGTATCTGTGTGAATATTTGCATATGTGTGTGTAATTGATTTGTTTGTTTGTTTGGGTTTTATGGCATATCAACCACTGTGGGTTATTTAATGCCAAATCCAGTTTATATGAATTTTAAATGCCTATTTTGTATGGAATAAAAAATGTATAACTGGCAACATTATTGTTTCAAAAAAAAAAAACAAAAAAAAAACGTAGAGCTGGCAACATTATTGTTTCAAAAAACGTAGAGCTGGCAACATTATTGTTTCAAAAAACGTAGAGCTGGCAACATTATTCCTTTACAAAAACACGTAGAGCTGGCAACATTATTGTTTCAAAAACATAGAGCTGGCAACATTATTGTTTCAAAAACTTAGAGCTGGCAACATTACTTTTCTGAAAACATTATCTGAGACCTTGCTGTTGGATGCAGTTTATCGCCGTACCCAGGACGTGGATGTAGTTTACCGTCATACCCAGGACGTGTGTGTAATTGAGTTCTTTATGTATGTGCATATATGTGGTTTTATATGATGATACCAGAATAGGCTTTGCACACACACACACTGTCACATTAGAGAGAAGTTAATTACTTCAGTGGTTTTACCTGGAAGATAACCTCCTTCCTACCAGGTACAGATCCATTCAGTGGTTGATCTAGCTATTCTTAGAATGTGCACGCATGAGACAACTAATGACAGGAAGATATATAAACATCCACCTAAGAGGTAAAAGCTTGTATAATGATAAAATATCATTTATTTTTGTGTATTTTTGTGTATGTAGGTTTTGTGCGCATTTGCATATGTGAAATATGTTAAAGATATTGCATATGAGTGCATCTGTCTTTTTTGTCTATGTGTTAATACCAACAGGCACATCAGAAAAAGGTTATGCAGAAAAGAAGATGGAACACTAACTCTGTGCCAAAAATAAAATAGAGAACTGAAGCAGAACATGACAAGAATGAATACAAATTTAAACTCTGTTTCTGTGACTGAAATATCTACAGCAATGTCCATGAAAGCCAGGTTTCAAAGATGTGTGATGCATTACCTCTCCAAATAGCAAATGACAGGTTTTATTGGGTTATGTGGTATACACAGCAAGGATTAATCTGTGATACAATATTTGTTAGTCATTTCACCCCAAGCAAGGCAATGAAATCACTAAGATGCAAGAGGTTACTGAGTGTTAGAGAATATGAGAAAAATATACAGTGGCTTTCAAAAGTCTACAGCCCCCCTTTGAAAATTTATATATTTTGTATAATTTAACAGGGAAGAACACATTTTTTCAATTCCAATGATTGTTAAATAATAAGCAGATCCATCACACTTTCCTTTGATATAAAAATTACATTTTAAAAATTTCACACTGATTCTTAAAATCATATAACTTAGAAAAATGTCTTTGCAAAAGTCTACCCCCCCCCAGATATTATACTGTGTTGTCACGTAGTTTATCATTGATGTCTACAATCCAGAACAATCAAAAGTGACATATGCGTTCTACCATAACAAAAAAACTTGGCCAGTCTATTATTTTTCTATATAAGATGATTTAACTGCCTATAAAATCATCCACCACATGGTTTCTTGGTATCTTGATCTTTGGACTCTGACTGTAAACACAAGGTGTCCAACTTGTGAAAGAAGATGGGCAAACCTCTGCCACAGGAACTTAAAAACCTTATAATTCAAAAGTACAATGAAAATAATGGCTATAAAAAGATTAGAAAACTTTAGAATTGCCCCTAAGCACTGTTAAAACTGTAGTTAAGAAGTGGTTAGTGCACAAAACCACTGCTACCCTACCAAGATCTGGGAGACCGAGCAAACTTACCAGAAGAGCAAAATCAAAACTGGTCCAGGAGGCAACCTCCAACCCTAGTGCAACACTGGAAGACTTGAAAGCTTCAGTTTCCAGTACTGGGACAGATGTCCATACATCTACAATTTCCAGAGTATTGTACCAGTCTGGCCTGCAAGGGTTGCTAGAAAAAAGCCCCTTCTGAAACCTATGCACAAGCAAGTTAGGCTAAATTTTGCCAAAAGTCACATCAATGATTTTGTGGTCAGATTTTGTGGTCAGATGAGATCAAAGTTATTTGGGAAAAAATACAAAACGCTACGTTTAGCGGAAAAAGGCACTGCTCACCAACCTCATTACACTGTCCCCACTGTAAAGCATGGTGGTGGCTTGATCATGCTTTGGGGCTGCTTTTCAGCTGCAGGTCCTGGAGACCTAGTAACCATCCAAGGTGTCATGGACAGTGTCAAGAGATATTGGAGGCAAACCTGCTAGAGCTCTGTGCTTGGGTCACAATTTCAAGTTTCAACAAGATAACGACCTCAAGCATATGTCAAAAAGCACTAAAGCTTGGTTTGCTAGCAAGAAATTCACAGTTTTAGAGTGGCCCAGCCAGTCTCCAGACTTCAATCCTATAGAAAATCTATGGTGAGATCTAAAGCTGACTGTGCACCAATGTTCCCCATCCAATCTGACACAGCTTGAGAAGTTCTGCCATGAAGAATGGCAAAAACTGTTAGCAGACCACTGCTGCAAGCTCATGGAAGGCTACCCCAGGCACCTGCAGGCTGTAATTGACACGGCAGGATCATCCACAAAGTATTAGCTGAAGACATTCCAAAGGGGGTGTAGACTTTTGCAAGACATTTTTCAAAATTATCTTTGTTTAAGAATCAGTTTTAAATTTTTCAAATGTATTTTGTGTATTAAATAAAAGTGTGATAGATCTGCTTATTACAACAAATTATTGGAGTTTAAAATATTAATTGTTCCTATCAAAATAGACAAAATACATCCAGTTTTCAAGGGGGAGTAGACTTTTGCAATGCACTGTATCTTGAAAATATTCACATTTACTTACAAAAATAAGCAAATATTCAGTGAGAACAAATAATTCCATCAACAGCTGTACACACACACACACACACACACACACACACACACATATGTATATATATATATATATATATATATATATATATATATATATATATATATATATATATATTTATATATATATAAATATAAAAGTGAACATAGAAGTCAACACTTAGAGGCGACAGTCTGTTTCATGCTATATGCAATCGTCAGGCCATGTGGCCTAACGATTGCATATAGAATGAAACAGACTGTCGCCTCTAAGTGTTGACTTCTATGTTCACTTTTATATTTACACACGCTCTATCTCTGATATTGAGCACTTTATTCCATAAATATAGCACACCTTAAGACTATATTTCTTCATATATATATATATATATATATATATATATATATAGTTAAGTTAAAATTATCCATGTTGAAGTTCTTTCATCTCTGGGCCCAAAACATCTCATGATCACTGGATAAGAAAGAGAGAGAGAAAGCAACATTATTATTTAATTGACACTATTGACTATACAACAGGGCTATACAACATATCTATCTATCTATCTATCTATCTATCTATCTATCTATCTATCTATCTATCTCAACCTGTTCATTATTTATCTGTCACAGTCCATATCTATCTATCACAATTCATATTTATCTATCTATCTTGCTATCTGTCTAATTCAGTCTATTCATATCTAGCTATCTATCTCAACCTATTCATTAACTAACACAGTTCATATCTATCTATCTATCTATCTATCTATCTATCTATCTATCTATCTGTCAAGGGGGTGAAGACTTTTTCAATGCACTATACTATTAAGAAGAGAGAACAATAAATGAACAAGAATTAAGAAGACAGAAGATAATGATTGACATTGCATTTAAAGTTTTGAAGATGGAAGTTAACTGGGGAGCAAGAAGCCGGAAGAGAGTTCCACAAATGATAACTGTGATAGAAGAAACAGTTATCTAAAGCAATAATTGTTAACGCATCAGCAGTTGACTTAGAGAAGTGAAAGCCATATTGCTTATCTGAAAGAAGACTCTGCAAGGTGAAATGCTTAACCAATTTGCAGATAATTAGAATCTTTAATATGTTGCCAAAAAGATGCAGAAGGCTAGTAGTCTGATAGAACGACCAGATGGTTCACTTGAGTTCTTAAAAACTGGAACTGCTATAATAACTATCTCACTTGGCTATTGTGGCACAAGGCGGCTTCCTTACTTTGCTCGATTCAGCAGTTACGGAAGTAATCAGCATAACTGGAAGTGCCACAAATCATAAAACTTCTGAGCCGTATTTGGTCTCTTTTCCATTCTTCCTTTTCAGTGGCCACTGCCTTTAAAGCGCAGCTCAAAGATGCAGAAGGGTCACGTGTCCTTTCTTGGCATATTTCTTGTTCCTTGTGGAAACAAGCAAAGAAATCTCCCTTCGAGATGCCTATCCAAAGGACTACTCACAACTCTTGCTGCAGAAGACTTAGCAATTTGACACTAAGATTTCTTGTTCCTCATAGGAAAAAGCAGACGAAGACACACGGCACAGTGGATAAAGGCGTTAGTTAGATCGAGTGACAAGACCCAAAGAGGTGAGTTCAATACCTGGTTAAGGCAGTGGAGAACTTTCAGAGGGAAATTAACAGGAGATAACTGATAACTGACATCCATTATACGTGGAACTAGAACAGTCTACCCCAGTGAACGAAATAAAGGGTTGTTTGACATTCCAACTACCTGAAGAAGGCCGGAGCGTACAACGGTCGAAACGTTGTGATAAATATGGCGACAAAGATGAGGACAATAGTCTGAATAATGTCAATAGTGTACATAATACCTCATCTCAGAAATATAGACAGATACTAAAGGGCCAAAACGTTGTGATAAATATGGCGGCAAAGATGAGGACAATAGTCCGAATAATGTAAATAGTGTGCATAATACCTCATCTCAGAAATATAGACAGACTCTCCAGTTTTGATTTATGTTTTCCTTCTCCTAGACTGGTTACTTTTTTATTTTTTATTTTGTTGAATATACGGTGTGCATTGTCCTGAGGATAGTGTCTTATATAATTACGTTTTTTTAGATCCTGTTAAATCATGACAAGCATAGGCATCACTAAAAGTTTCATTGTGATCAAGTACATCAATCTTTCATTGAAGCACAAAAAGATTATACTGTATGTTCATTCACAGTGAAACTTTAATTACACGTATGTGTGTCACGTTTTAATAAAATCTAAAAGCAAAACAAAATACTACACACTATATTCAGGCTGCAATGGGCAAATTATTACCATTTCATGTTTTTAATTTCGTGCATACGTGTTGTTTATTTTTGATTTTGCCAACTGCACGGTATGGTCAGTAGGGCAATGGGTCAGTAGGGCATTGTTTGCAAGAAAACGAGCACTAAATTCATTCCGCCAGAAAATGTGGAAACGGTATGTTGTACTAATTAGTGTTTATGCCGGAAGCTCCAATCCAAACTACAAACATTTCAGAGTGTTTGGGGGGGGGGTTAATCTGGGTACAGTGCAGAGAATTCGAAAAGAGTTGGATGAATCTAATGCTGATGACAAAAGTTACAGCAGCTCGGAAAGCTCACTCTGATCATTCTGATAAAAACTCCCGGATTTGTTAGTGAAGACCTCAGACTCAACACTGATAACCTCCTTCCCACCAGGTACAGATCCATGCCTCAAGCGATTTCAGTGGTTGATCTAGCTATTCTTAGAATGTGCACACATGGGACAACTAATGACAGGAAGATATATAAACACCCACCTAAGAGGTAAAAGAGAGAGAATCTCCTATATTCTTATGAGAAAAAGAATCCATATTCTGTGAAAATCCCTCTAAAGACACCCACCCACATGAGAGATTATTATTAGCTTGTATAATGATAAAATATCATTTATTTTTGTGTATGTAGGTTTTGTGCGCATTTGCATATGTGAATATGTTAAAGATATTGCATATGAGCGCATCTGTCTTTTTTGTCTATGTGTTAATACCAACAGGCACATCAGGAAAAGGTTATGCAGAAAAGAAGATGGAACACTAACTCTGTGCCAAAAATAAAATAGAGAACTGAAGCAGAACATGACAAGAATGAATACAAATTTAAACTCTGTTTCTGTGACTGAAATATCTACAGCAATGTCCATGAAAGCCAGGTTTCAAAGATGTGTGATGCATTACCTCTCCAAATAGCAAATGACAGGTTTTATTGGGTTACGCGGTATACACAGCAAGGATTAATCTTAGATACGATATTTTTTAATCATTTCAACCCGAAAAGTGGCTTGTGGAGGTAGTACTGCCCTTGGTTAAGAGGATGACTGTTGGAAGACACTATGTCTGACAACAGGACTCTGCACCATATCACACAAGCAGGTGAATCCAGTCATGGCTCTCAGACAATTTCTGCGACCACATCACTCTTTACATCCGGCCACGTAACTTCCCAGACTACAATCCTTTTGATTATTATGTGTGGGATGGAGTTGAGTGAGAGACCTACATGAGCTAAAGGCAAGGATTATGGTAGCATTCACCAACTTAAACAAGGGGACCATCCAGAAGAATTGCAGGTGATTCTGAAGTCGTCTGGGGGCCATGGTTGATATCAATGGCGATTTTTAAAATAAATTTACTCTTTAGTATTTCAAGATAATTTTGTGTAATTTTGGTAAATATATCTAATATGTCAGTGTTATTTTCATTCTTACGACATTTAGACGACGATTTATCCATCAAACACACACACACACACAAACTCTCTCTCTCTTTGTATATATATATATATATATATATATATATATATATATATATATATATATACCCACACGTACATATATATAATATATGAAAATATTACTTTTAAATATCAATTTTATCCCGACTTCAAAGTTTCTTGGTAAAATTTCAGTCTTCACGGTTGTAATGGTATTTCCATTTTTTTTAAATTGAAATTTGTCAACAAGAGAAATTAACTATAATAATATTTTCAGACCCCCAAAATAACCTTTTAAACCAGATCGGAAATTATATCCTATTGTATACATACTAAAAAGTTCCTTTTGAGTTCATTTGAAGTGGGATACAAAGAACATACATATATACATTTCCATTGCGTTTGATTTTCACCTTCTCCTCCTCGTCTACCTCATGTCGTGCGTTTATTCATTTAATCATTTTTTGAAAAATATAGCATTCATAATTTTTTTTATTTTTAAATATTTAGCTACAGAGGAAAACTGGCAAGGTCGAATTACAGCTACAAATTTCTCATATATAAAAGTGAACATAGAAGTCAACACTTAGAGGCGACAGTGTCTTTCGTGCTAGACGCAATCGTCAGGCCACCACATATATATATATATATATATATATATATATATATATATATATATATATATATATCAATTTATTTCTTAAACATTATTTTTAATGGATACCAATATTTGAGCAGATGCTCTGTTTTCAAACAGTATTTATTTATTTTCACCTACCGGCCTGAATATTCGATAAATCTTGTTAGAAAGATTTCTTTTGGAAAAATATTTTTCTCTAATACGATTTCGCGAAAATTCAGGACGGTAGATGAAAATAAATAGATATACTGTTTTGTTTAATATTCAATTAAAAACGGAGAATCTACTCTAGTATGCATTTAATTTTTAAAATGACGTTTAAGCAATGAATTATGTCGGATTAAAAAATGAAAAATACATTCCTATAGATAGGTAGAGAGATGGATAGATAGAGAGCGAGAGAGCGAGAATGTGTGAGAGAGAGAGAGAGAGAGAGAGAGAGAGAGAAAGTGAGCGCTATGTATACATGTGTGTAAATATATTTTTCACCTATAATCAAATACAAAAAATGTTACAAAATGTAATGAGCCGTACTTTGTCGACAACAACTTCAATAACCTCTTAAAAATAATGATTATAATTAAATCTAATTTTGACTTGAAAAACAATTTTTTTAAATATTTTATTTTAGTTGAAGTAGATCGCTTCTTTAAGTAAGTTCAGAGAAACCGATTTAAAAACAAAACTCCCATACACACAAAAGTAGCACAAAGAAACCATTACAGAACCCCTCTCTTCCACTCTCTCTCTCTCTCTCTCTCACACACACACACACACACACGCTCTGTGGCAATATCCAGAGGTCACGGCAAATGCAGGATACGGTTTAGAAGATCTTTGGCATACCAAGAACTGGTTCCATTTTCAGTATGGTTTCGAGCATTCTTGAATAAAATTTTCGTCCTGATCACAGGAACGATTCTTTGTTTTCGATGATGAACACTTTGTGAATTGCAAAAACTCGAGTGTTTATCTTCGGCTTTTGTTTTCCGAACTTGCCATACTTTTGTGTAATTAAAATAATTCAGATTCCTCACATATGTATATCTAGGGAGATAGGTGTGTATGTATTTGTAAACAAATGCACACAGGCGTACGCATGCACATATACCAGCATCAGTCTATTTACACACACACACATCTGTTTTTTCTTAGTACCAATAGACATATAAATGTCAGTAAATGCACACACATGCACACACGCGCACACACACATAGTAATAACAATAAAGGTAGTAATAGTAATAATAATAGTAATAATAATAATAAAGGTTTGATTCTTGCTGCACATGACCAAAGCTTGCTAACTAGAAATTACCAAGCACACTGACTGAAAAATTGTGTTAGCCCGAAATGCAGATTATGTGATAAATATCCAGAAACAATTAACCATCTTGGATCAGTTTGCACGATATTGGCACCCACTGAACATAAAACCCAGCATGATAGAGTGGACCAATACCTGCATTGGAAAATCTGCAACACTTACGGAAAAGAAACTGCAAGAAATTCATATAAACACCACCCAGGCCCGGTTACAGAAATAGGTCCTGTAACAATTTTATGGGATTTTACGATACACAGAGAGCAATGAAAGCTAATCACCCAGACACTGTGATTAGAGAACGCAAATACAAAATGTGCCTCCTTATTGACATGGCAGTCCCTGCAGACTGCAGTTGCATTGTATCTTTGAAGATCTTCAAAAAACTATCAAAATACAACGACCTTGAAATCGAAATCTCAAAAAAATATGACGCTTGAGGACATTGACAATTCCACTTGTAGATGGAAACCTTGGATTGATTGGAAAAGATTCCAATAGAGACTCATTGAATGAATCCTTGGTAGCCCATGCCTTAAAGAAATACAAAAAATTGTAACCACAAGTACAGACGACACCTTACAAAGGGCTTTCATAATATGTGCGATTTTTTTTTTATCAAACTGCTCAGTAGACAATGTCATTATGCCATTTCTGACCATTTCTCTGGTCGGGACCTGAAAAGAAATGAGTATACCCCAGAAAAAACTAAGGAAATAAAACAACAACAACAACAATAATAATAATAATAATAATAATAATAATAATAATAATAATAATAGTAGTAGTAAGGCCTATCGATATATGTTGTCGGCTTTATCTCATATCCAAGATTTTAATTTCTTCTTTGCAAATACAAAAAATGTTACAAATGTCATCTTTCTTTATGATGATGGTGTTGATGACAATATTCACCATCAGCATGCAGGTTCAAGACATCGCCTCCGCTGGGTGTGTTATAAAATAAAATAAGACATATCTCGGCTGATTTGCAGGCAAATAAACTAACGTACTTAAGAGCGAGAGCCGGATGTGAACAGGACAAGGCCCCGTCACAAAATGTCCATTATCGTCGTCTACACATAAGCCCGACGCACGAGTTCCGGTCGAAAAATAAAATAATATTTTAAAGTGTTTCTATTTTTCGACCAATAAAAATGCTTCCCTCCTAATTATACTCGCGTCGTTTTTCGAGCCTGTTAAGCCATAAAAAACGCCATAAAAGGGGTCACACAGGGAAGTACAACAGCAGGCCATATATATATCGGTCTTGTTTGTTTTCTTTACATCTTCGGTTGAACTCAAATTAAGTCTGCTATTGTTCTTGTAGTTGGTCCTTCTAGCAGGAATAAACAGCACGTGTCTCTAATTCAACAACACTCAAACCACGCACTGTCCCTCTACGTATCCATATAGGAAGCTACATATCTACTTTTAATACTTTTGATGCAACACACACACACACACACACACACACACACACACACACACACACACACATATATATATATATATATATATATATATATATGATAAATATATAGTTTTAATGTATGCCATATTTATGAGTTAAAAATGTTCAATATCAAGGATAGAGCGTATGTTAATATAAAAGGAGACATGGAAGTCCATACTGAGAAGCGACAGTCTGTTTCATGCTAAACGCAATCGTCAGGCCAAGTGCGTTGTGTTTTGGCTCGACTATTTATATATGTTGGTCAGTGGTACATTATGGGTAGGTCTATTGTGTTATTCTAATCGTTATTGGGTATGCGGTAACGGTTATGTTTCCTATTTCCGCTCAATAGGAGCAAGGATAATTTTTTTCGTGTTTGCATTTAGAGATGATTTCTGAGCGTTTATTTAGCAATTTTGGTCGCCTGGGAAGGTAATTATATCTATTTTCTACTCCTGGGTTACAGTTTTGAGATTTATTGTTGTGATTTAGTTTCGGTTTTTAATTAAATTAAAAACAATCACACCAAAAATATCGTTGAAAATAAGGAAAACAGCCTCAGCTTCCAACAAAAAATCGAAAATCTCTAAACTCCGTCTGGAGGAGAAAATAGTTATAATTTCCCAGACCAACACAAATTACTAAATAAACGGTCAGAACTCATCTTTAAATGCAGACACGAAAACAAATTTACGTTAGTTAAAAATAAAAAAATAAATAAACTTTACTTAAAAATAAAAATAAAATAAATAAATAAATAAAATTAAGTAAACAATAAGCGAGATTAACTGGGCCAGACGGAATTGTAACGGAAATGCTAACGGCTTTACATGACTTTGGCATAGACAAGATCAACGAAATAACAAATGATATCTACAACAGCGGGTATATACCGGAAGACCTCAGCAGATCTATCTTCATAACTATGCCTAAGAAACCAGGCGCAAACGAATGCGAACACCACTGAACAATAAGCCTAATGAGCCACGTGACAAAACTCATCCTCCGTATTCTGATGAATATAGCGCGCAGCAAAATCAGACCAGAGATAGGACAAGAACAGTGCGGGTTCATTAAAGACACCGGAACAAGGAGCGCGATATTCATGCTCAGAATGTTATCAGAAAGAGCGATACAAATGCAGAAGGACGTGTACCTGTAATTCATAGACTACGCAAAGGCGTTCGACAAAATACGCCACAAGAATCTGGCGGAATTGCTCAGCAACCTTAATATATTCAGGAAAGATATCAGAATAATCAAGAACCTATACTGGCAGCAGACAGCATGCATGCGTATAGGGATTGAGTTCAGTGAATATACAAAAATAGAAAGGGGCGTAAGGCAAGGATGCGTCTTCTCATTCGACCTGTTCAACCTATACAGCGAGGCAATTCTGAGAGAATTGGAAATCCTACCGGGATTTAGCATTGGCGGCCACAACCTTAACAACATAAGATATGCAGATGACACAGCACTGAGAGCAGAAACGGAAAAGAAATTACAAAATCTCCCACAGAAGGTAGCGATGGAGAGTGAGAAGGTCTAAACATAACCTACATGAAGACAGAATGCGTGGTCATCAGTAAAATGATGAGCCCGAAATGCGATTTGAAGGTCGAGAACACTAGAATCAAGCAGACGCGGAAGCTTAACTATCTGGGAAGCGTTTTGACAGCGGATAGATATTAAGTACGACACTGAGATACGTAGGCGTGTTGGGATAGCTGCGGACGCATTCCAAAAGCTGAGCAGAGTATTGCGAGACAGGAAGATTTCTTTGGTAACAAAGAAAAGAATACCGAGATTTTACGTGACATCTGTTCTTCTTTACGGCAGCGAATGTTGGACGATTTCCTCGAAGATGAAGAAGAGACTCGAGGCGACGGAGATGTGGTTCTACAGAAGGATGCTAAGAATATCATGGAACGAGCGTATGAGCAACGATGAAGTCTTAGAGAGGGTGCAAATAAGGAGGAAGCTTATGCTTAACATCAGGAAGATGCAGCTAAAGTTTCTGGGACACATAATGAAGAAGTAAGGCCTGGAGAATCTGATACTCACGGGTCGAATAGAGGAAAAGAGAGACAAGGGAAAACAACGCATGACATACCGAGCGTGTTTAAGCAAGTGGTTGACAGAACGTGGAAGGAACTTGTTGGGGGCTGCAAAGGATAGAGGGAAAAAAAGAACACTAAACAGTGTTTGTTTAAAACAATTTATGCATTCTGTGGGTATTGAATTGTTAAATTTAAATATCTCGGAAGTGTTTAATGGAGGATGCAAAATGCGACACCGAAATCCGAACGAGTATTGGACTAGCGAAAGAAGCATTCTAAAAGTTAAGCAAGGTGCTGAGAAATAAAGATTTGGTTAGAAGCAAAGAAAAGTGTGATGGGTTGCTATCTGATATCCTTCTTCTTATATGGCAGGGACTACAATCTCCGCGCGAATGAGGTGAACACTGGAGGCAATAGAAATGTGGTTATACAGAAAGATCCCGAGAAATCTATGGATGGAGCGAATAATCAAGGAAGAAGTTTTAAAGAAAATGGCAACTAAAAGAATACTCAGAATCAGAAAGCGACAGCTGAAATTTTTCAGACACGTAATGAGGAAGGCGGGCTTGGAAAATTTAATCATCACAGGACATATTGAGGGCAAGAAGGATATGGGAAGGCAACGATCTTAACTAGCTTGTGAATGGATGGCGTAACAGAGGGAAAGAAACTTAGCAAAGGGGGAAAAACTGCTAAGGATCATTAGGATAGGAAGTTTTGTAGAGACGTGATCGCCCATGTCCTGAATGGACGCGCCACAAAGAATAACATGGTTCCACAAACAGTATAGTTATCTCCGCTTCCTTAAGCCCTAATTCTCTTATCTATCTATCTATCTATCTATCTATCTATCTATCTATCTCCGTCCCTTTCATATCTATCTATCTATCTATCTATCTATCTATCTATCTATCTATCTATCTATCTATCTCAATAGTTGCATAAACTTAAATGATATCAATATATCAAATTCATATTTATTTTGATTATTTTTTTTCTTTTAATGCTGGTTATGAAAATCTTTATTTTTACTACGGTTGTGGTATTTTGGTTATCACTAAATGATAAAATAGTTGGAAATACAATAAGGTAAAAATTTGTATGTGTACGAATATTTGTTTCCTCTCACCCGCTGTTGTATATTTCACATTTTCACTGTATTCTATTCGCGAGAAGTAAATTCCATTCGAACAGCTTCTTCCCATGAACCAGGCCTATTACAGGGTGAGGCCCATTGTAATATATATATATATATATATATATATATATATATATATATATATATATATATATATATATATATATATATATATAGAGAGAGAGAGAGAGAGAGAGAGAGAGAGAAAGTTGCAAATTTAAAAAAAAAATGTTTTTATGAAAGTATTTATTTATTCATATATATATTTGATATTTCAGAGTGACCTCAATCTTTCTGAAATATCAAATATATATATATATATATATATATATATATATATATATATATATATATATATATATATATAAATACTTTCATAAAAAAACATAATTTTTTTTAATTTGCAACTTTTTCTATATATACATATTAAGGAAGCATACGTGGCTTCTCATTATGCTATATATATATATATATATATATATATATATATTCATCCACAGACTGTTTTGCTGTATCACAACTCTTCAGTGTGGCTAGACACAACCGATTTGACATCAGTCAGAGACTTTTGCCTCTCTAGACTATAGGTGCACGCTACGTAAAAAGGGAATTTTAGCACATTGTATACGCAATATCAGCTGCCAGAGTGTGCTATTCATTGTGAAGAGCTTAGCATTATAGCAGCAGCCATATATATATATATATATATATATATATATATATATATAGCGTTTTTCTCCACGACCAGCGCGTGCTGAAAGAATTATATGTCGTCGACTTTAAATGAATCATCTCCAACAACAGCAGCAGAGGCAGTCAGTGAATCTTTGCTGACGATCAAAGTTTATTTTTCTTGACTACAAATGTGACTGTGGACCAACTACTCAAAAGTCTTTTCTCAACTTCAGCATTTTTATGGCTAAAAGTCTTTTCTAAACCTCACTTTTTTGTGGATCAGCTACCCAAAGATTTTATTCAACTAAAGACTATTATTTCTCCTTTTTGTTCTCTTTTAAATTCATGTCCATGTGTTTGTAAATACAAATGATTTATTTAACAGGCATGAGACCATGTTTACTTATTTTTATTTTGTTTTTTCGAATTCGAACGTTCGGATTTTATATAAAAACAAAAAACTCTTTGTGTTTCACTGGATTTACTGCTTTACTTGGGGTGAAATGATTTAAAAATGTATATATAAACATCAACTTTTTACGATTTTATTGCATCTTTTCATTACTTTTTTACGAACTTTAAACAAAATATTTAATTTACATTTTGTAATTGTGATGACAATAATATTGAAAAAAAAGTGTTATTTTTTATTAAACTGAAGCCAGAAAGAGAATAGATCTACAACATTTATTTATTTTTACCAAACTTGCAGTTTAACATAAAGATAATTCAGTACTTAGTTTAGAATCTAGTAAAAAAACAGAATTTGGAATATTGATTTTTAAGTCAACACTGTTTTCCGTGACGGGCATAAGTTGTCAAAATAACGCCATTTATGTCGCTTGTAAAAGGGACGTAACTTTACATTTTAAATTATCTCCCTTGCAAAGAGCGTTCTTATCTCCATAAGTGAATTTAAACTTATCTTTGGTGAAGCCTTAATACAGATCTCACGAAAGCACTATCAGTTGCTTCAATTCAGCGTTTCTTTCATTTTTTTTTTTTTTTAATTACGAATATAATTACGTTTTACAAAAATAATTCTAGCTACAGAAAGCCTGCTTAACTTTCACCGAGAGTTGACTAAAATATTGTGGATTTATCTATTTGCAAATTTTGTGTAGAATTTCTCAATTAAAAATGAAAGTAAAAAAAAAAATATATATTTTACTGATCTTGATGCTAACATAAGCTTGTGACAGATATTTATTACTCATGTAAGTTTTATAAAATGAGCGAATCTAAATCAAAATTTGTAAAAAAAAATGCAACACATTGACAAACAAATTGGTGTGCATGTTTGTGAGTGTGTATAGAGTTGTGCCCACAACACTCCATGCTAAATGTCTGATATGCAATGCAACAGTATCTGTCAACTCTTATTCTTCCCTTGCATTTAGCCTTGTGCCATACTATGGTGAATTTTATAAATTCTGAAAATATATGTGGGGACAAGGATTGTCATAGAAAAATGACAGGGAACCTAATCTCACAGAACATTATTATTACAACATAATCAATGGCTACAGGATAAGCAGCAGCTGTTGCTTTGTTTAATACTTAAGTAAGCTTATTAAATCTCTCTGTCTGTCTTATTATATATATATGTGTGTGTGTGTGTGTGTGTGTAGCAAAGACAGAAATACACAGCAAGACAGTCAAACACAAAATGGCAAAAAATCCGAGTCAGAGTATTTGCGCATCCTTCTGGTTAATAAATGAATCCATTGAAAATAAATATTTAACATTTTTCAACCAGTGGGTCATGTTCCCACTGACAATTTAAAACATGCTTCGTAATCCCTTTAAGAGTATATATGTAAAGTTTCTAGATAGTGAGAGCAACATACAACAGTTTATGATGGCTTGGCTTAAAAAAAATTTCCTTATATATTCACCTGTCTTTGTCACCAAGCTACCTGACACTTACACTTTCCTCCCCACTTTCTTCATTACCTCTTTTTTCTCACACATACATGGGAAGAAATCACATTTTTTTTCATATTCAAACACCTTTCTAATCTTTTTCTTTGTTATTGTTTGATTCAAATCCTCAACATATGTAAGGAAAGGGATGAATTTTTTATTTATTAATATGACAGGGTTTTATTACTTAAACATTATTTTTAGTGGGTAAATGCTCCATTTATTCATTAAACAGTATATTTATTTTTGTCTACAGGCCTAAATACTTGAGAAATCTTCTTAGAGAAAAATACGCTCTATCTAGCAGGATTTTAAACTGCATTCACATTATGGAAAACTGTTACTAAATCTGATATGCTTTGACCTCTCAGTTACAAAGTGCATCGATGACCAAGCAGAAGTAATTAATAATTAAAAAATCCATAATCTTTCTTGACAAATTACTTTATTTACATTTGGATACAAAATTTAGCAGATATGTCTATTTCAAGAGTCAGAGAAAAATCCATGTTTAAATGCCCTATTAAATTTTGCCCCAAATTCATTAATTTAAGCTTGTTACTAGACTGGCATCTGGGACCCAACCATTTACTTTGAAATAGCTAAATGCAACCACAACTTCTACTTCAACAGTTTCTTTTCTCACACTTTCCACCTGTGGAACTCCCTTCTGTTTACTTGCTTCCCTGATAATTGCAGTCTTCAAAAATTTAGATGCAATCTCAATCTTATAACTTCTTAAACCCCATTCATCTTTTGTCTTTCCTTCAATCCTCCCTATACTCAGTCTTTTCTCTCATTTTCAATCCCTGTAACACACTGTATACTTGTTGCATTTACGCCTTGCTTGGGGTGAAATGATAATATATATATATATATATATATATATATATATATATATATATATATATATATATAATGTCATCCACAGACAGACTGTTTCGCTGTATCACAGCTCATCAGTGCGGCTAGGCATCCGGTTGCCTCTAGCTAGGATCGAAACCCGACTGAATTGGTATCAGGCGGATATTCTACCACTAAGCTGTCGGCGCACGGTTGGGATGAAGGTGGATTTATGGCATATTTATTTTAGGAAACACGCCCAGTGACTGACAGTGACTCAATTCGGCTTGCGAAGAGTATGGACAATTTTCATACATAGTGGAAGCAAACATCCATTATCCTGGATGAAAATAAAAGAAAGTTATTCAAAGATAGTGAAAACAAACCTTGATCATGGTTATTAACACAAAAATACTAAAAGAAAATCCTATCTATCTATTGCTGCTTTGTTTAATACTAAACTAAGCTTATTAAATCTCTCTCTTATTTTTACATATATATATATATATATATATATATATATATATATATATATATATATATATATATATATAAACCGGGCGTAACAGCAAAATTGTCTAAATCATGTAACAGCATAATTGGTCATCCCACAAAATGTTTAATATCTAAACAAAAAACACACACTAAACTAATTGAGTTTTTTCTTCCAGGTTTTCAGAGATGTTCAGCCATCTTGATATTACTTGTCATAAGAATCATAGAAAAACTCTTTGATTTATTCAACAAGAAAGAGAACAGGTTAAAATCATTTTGTGTCTCAACTGAGCAATGGTGAGCCTTCAGTAATGGTACCAACATTCATAATCTGGCTTCCCTCTTCAAAGTCCATTCAAGAACCATCAAGAGAATGGTGAATAAGTTTCAAAAAAGGGAACAGTAGAGAGGAAAACTGGAACAGGAGGTCATAATAGGATGAGGGCTCATTATTTCAACTTAGAGCTAAAGGGATCAATTAGAAAAGATCTAACTCAATTCATAAGACATTTAGCAGATGAGAGAGGAGCTTCAACTATGATAGTCCAAAGAGAAGCAAAAAAGAACTTAAAAATGAAATCGTCCATGAAACATGTGAGGTACCCCCTTGTTACTCCAGGACAGAAAGTTAGAAGATGAGAAGATTACAGGATGAAGATCATCTTGAATAAGTTGAAAAAATGATCCTGGAATAATATATATATATATATATATATATATATATATATATATATATATATATATATATATATATACATTCAAATTTTATTTCAATCCTTCATGAGCTTTTCTGATCATTAGCTATGATTAATTATTGATGAAGATGTCATTTTTGCTTATGATTGATT
>OZ010590.1:106083603-106191103 GCA_963932145.1 Acanthosepion lycidas | reverse complement strand
TAAAATATTGTAGATTTGTCTTTGGATTTTATCAAAAATCTCTAAATATATAACAGGATCACTGATCCATATATAAAAGCAATATTCATAGCATTGATTAATGGTGGTGTTATATATATGTAAGATGGATTCTAGAGAGAAAAATTGTCTAGCTTGACTCAGTGAATGAACAGGCTTAGCAGCAGACAGCAATGGATTCAAGATGCCAGATCAGGACAGATAACATATCTTACACTTACATCTTGCCATTTCAATTTTAAAATGATGAACCCTAGCCAGGATTTAAGTACTGCACTTAAATTTATAAAGTCTATGGCACCATAGAGAAAGTTTTCTTTTTCTTCATAATTAATATTGAAAATTGAAAAATAAGGGTTGTCTAGATCATATTTTTTTTTCTATTTGTATCCTGAATGAAGTAAATCATTTTAATATAAATGGAAACAGCAAGCAGCTGCAATGAGTTCTTTTTCACTCTCTCACCCTAGAGCAACTCTCCTGACTACCATTTATGAATGTTTATTTTATACCATTGTAATACATTATTCAAAGAACAGACTTGCCCTCAGTAGCTTTAAAACTATATTATGTACTAACAAGGTCAAATGGTGGACATCAGACTGACTAAACACCTGAAAATTGAATTGACATTTCTTTATTCTGTCCAGAAGATGAGACATTATTGCTTCCAAGAAAACATTGTTTATAAGATCTTCGTATCTTTGTCGTATTATTCTCAAGCAAGGTCACTGTATGCTTGCCCTTTATGAGTAAAATAATTCTGGGAAGAAACTCTATATATCAGACAGAAAGTGAGAATCTGAATAACAGTGTGGAAAAAAATCCTATGTAACAAGTTTCATCCTTCAAAAGGACTTCAGACTTAATAATATTTTATTGATGGAATGATTTATGTTCAGGGGGCGAAGCAAAAATACAAAGAAATGTTTGTAAATTTTAAATTTCTGTTGTCTCAGTCAGTTGCTGACTGCTTTTGTTTTTATCACTTATTTTTAACATCCAATATTGTAACAACATTGTTTTTGTTAATACAAGTGAAGATGGAAGAGAGTTCCACCAGTGAAAAGTGCAATAGAAGAAACAATTACCATGAAAATTACTATGAAATTATTCATATAAAAGGCATAGGGAAGCTTACATTATGGAAGTGGCAAAGTGACTTAAAGCAAGATGCCAGGTCAGGATCACTAACATTTCAGGTTCTTTTTGGGATTTTATCAAGAATCTCTAAATATATAGCAGGAACACCAGACCAGATGTGGCAGCAATATTCTAAACAAGGGCAAATGGTAGACTTATAAATTTGTATGATAGATTCTGGAGAGAAAAATTGTCAATCACAACATAATGAAGCAACTTTCTTAGCTGCATACATAGCAATTGATCCAATATAATCTTTCCATTTATATCAGCGGAAAAAATGTTAACCCGAGAAGGTGCAATGTGTCACCCTCCTGGTGGTTATCATTAACCATGCTGATCGAACGCATAAAGGTGTCTCTCAGATGATTAATAGTGAGTAGTTTTATTTAGAAAGCATTAAATTTAAGAAACTATTCTTGGCCCAATATAACAGCAGATTGTAGGTCATTTTTGAGATCAGCTACCAATTTGACCTTATTAAACTGATTTGATTTACTATTAAGACATGAGTATGTAGTTGTATAGTCAGCATAGATACTGGGTTGATTGGTTTGGTTTGGTTTGGTTTGGTTTATGGCATACCAACCTCAATGCATCATTTAATGCCGCCAACTTTTTTTTTTCTGGTAAATATTTTTGTTTTGTCAAAAATCTATTTCTGTTAATATATTTTCTTCAAAAACGTATAGCCAGCAACAATATTCTTTCAAAAAAAAAACAAAACGTATAGTTGGTAATATTATTTTTTCAAAAATGTAGGATCAGAGGCTTTTGGACATTGTTTATCGTCTTACCCTGGACATGGATGTAGTTTATCATCATACCCAGGATGCGGATGTAGTTTATTGTCATCCCAAGACGTGGATGTAGTTTATCATCATACCCAGGGCATGATACTGAATTGAGAACATATATAATATAATCTTAGAGAAAATCCCCTCTATGTTCATATAATCATATAATCTTGGAGAAAATCCCTTCTGTGTTCATATAATCATATAATCTTGTAAAAATCCCTTTTCTGTTGACATAATGATATAATCTTGTAGAAAATCCTTCATCTGTTGATATAATCATATAATCTTGTAGAAAATCCCTTAGGTGTTCATATAATCATATATATGTTTACATAATCATGCAAAACAAGTGCTTAATGTAGGTATATGAACATTAAAAAAATTGAAGGCAATTCAACTTTCACTGAATCCAGGCACTGCAAAACGGAAGCATTTATTTCCCCTGAATTCCACACATTGTACACAATATCTTGCTTTTTCCATGCTTTTGAATTCAGAGTCATCCTCTTTGACTGGCTATTACCCATGGCTAGAGAGCCCAGTCTACCCTGACCGTAACAACACATGCACATCCTATTCATATTTTGCACTGATGTATTTTATTTATCTGTCCCACGGGCTGATCTCCCCTATTTACTAATGACAACAAGAGTAATTACTCTAAAGCAGTGTTTCCCAAATGATGCATCACACCTCAAGGGTGTGGCAGAAGAGGATAGGAGTTATGGAGGAATGATTGAAAGACAATCAAAAATTTAGAAATAGTTTCAAAAAATTCATAAGCCAAAAATAAATATGACTTCAAATTTTAAAATATTATTATGGATGACTTGTAATTGCATACATGAGTCCCAGTATAAGTAGTTATAAATAATTATTGATCACTTTTATCATTGTGATATTTTTGCATTTTGTCAATTATTAAGAATATAGTAACTAGGGTTCTTAAATTGGAGGAGAGAGTTATCAATGTTAATGTTATGAATTTGAATCTGCAGTTATCTCCCTTTAGTCCTATTTCTGTTCTTATTATTTATTAAATATGCTTTTTATCATATAAAATTTGATGATGCGAGAGCAAATTTTAATTCTAAAAAAGGAGGTCCAGAGAAAAACATTTTGGCAACTACTGATATAGGCACTCATGACTAGCTACAGATCTATTTTTATTTTTTTATGCATGAACTAAACAATCTTGGAAAAGAGTGGTTTCCCATTGCTTTCACCATTTTCCTTCTTTTAGACTGGTTGCCATCCAATGATAAAGAGCCCAGTCTACACTACTATTTAACCCATCTCTCTTTTAATTAATTGATGCAGAAGATCATGACTCTCTGAAAATTACATTTTCTTAATCATCTGTGAAATCCCTTGTATTCTTGTATATTTGAGTGGTTTCCAATTGCTTGGAATTCAGAGATTTCCTTTTCTTAGAAACACTGGCTCTTATACAATCACCAGTTAAGCAACATTGAATCTGGTCAGTACATAGATGGGTGATTGCTTGAGAATAGCAGGTGCTGTAAGTTTGGATGTGTGGGTGATGCCTTGGATAATGGCACTGAGTTAGAAATCTTAGAGCTGAGTTTTAATTCCAGTCAGTTTTGTTATATTTATTTACATACAAATATTCTTGGGAAAGGTGTGAATCCCACCCTGCTTTTTCCCCCCAGCTATGGATTAATTAGAAGAATTTGTATCAGTAAATCATTATTATTCTACCTAAATTCTTATAATTTAAAAAATATTTTCTCGCTTTAAATATTCTGGAAAAGGCTCATGAGCTATAAAAAACAAATTAATCAATCTTTCTTCTAGACTGGTTGCTAGACAAGGCTAGGGAGATGAGTCTATTCTGCTATTTAATTGCTAGATGAAGTGGGAAGAAATGAACTGATGCTTTTGCAGCCATTATCCTTTGCTTATATTTGTCAATCTCATAGAAATTTGGCAAATGTTCTGTGAGTAAATTTTAAATCCATGTTAAGTCTTCTACTCTATGCCATGTTCTTTCAAGCATATAACATATAGAAGAAGATCATAGCTCTCCACGATTTCCTGTCCTTTGTAGCTCTTAATAAATTTCTTCTTTCTGCTATCTCTCCTAAATCCTGTTCAGCCATTCATTTACTGAAGGTCACAAAGTAGTTTACACATTGTTTTTCTCTGTTACTCTTGCCTTCAATATGGCCTCTTATGTGCCCTAAATCTCTTCCTCATTTTAGGTAGTCAGTCAGTAAAGTGTCATACGTGGAACATAATTCGTCAATCATGTCTTCTTCAATTCATGATTGACTAGGCAGCAGATTTTCTTGCAGTAGGCTGCCATTTCATTATGTTGTAGACTGGTTGCCAACTCATGTTAAAGGGGACCCACTCTGTCCTCCTATTCAACCCATAGTTGGGGGAAGACGTTATAGCTTTATAACTTCCCCAAGGTAGCAATTCTGAGCCAGTATCCATTATGGCATGTGCACATCCAAGCTTACAACACCTGGTATTCATCAGCAGTCACCCATCTAAGTACTAACCAGGGTCAACGTTGCTTAACTTTGGTGATCTTATGGGAACCTGTGTTTCAACCTGATGTGGCTGATACCTCCCTAGCTGTGGTTAGAAGAGACGAATTCATACCTTCCCCAAGGGTTATAGTGCATAACTAAAGATAATGTACCCAACTAGAATTTGAACTCAACCCTCCGATTTTTCATTCCGAGCAGATGTGACATTGCTCACATATTTGGTCTAGGGTATTCTCAGCATCTTTCTGTAGAACCACATTTCTGTTGCTTCAAGTTGCTTCTTCATCTTTAAGGAGATTGTCCACCATTCACTGCTATATAGGAGAACTGATATTACATAACAGTTCAGTGCTCTTTGTTTCTAAAAAGATTTTTCTGTTTCTTAATACTTTACTTAATTTTGGAAGGCATTTTTCACTATACCAATGTGTCTTTGGATTTCAGTATTGCTCTTTGCATCCTCTGTTACACTGCTACCCTTAAATTTCAATTGTACCCGTTTGATTTTGGCATCTCCAATTTGTAATTAGCATGTTGATTTGTCCCTTTTGCTCACAACCATGCATTCTTCGGTCTTTTTCTAATTTAGGTTTAGTCATTTCTTCTCATTTTCCTTCACTATGTTTTTTGGTTTTAATTTGGTATCAATATAATATTTTTCTTTTGCATTGTAGGTACACAACGGTCTGTTATAATCTGCACGGAAATGGAAGCAGGACGAGTTGATGATAGTTACTGCAATGCTACCACAAAACCAGACGATAAACAGAGGACTTGTAATGAGCACCTTTGTCCTTCCATGTAAGTAGATTTTAGCTGTAAAATCGACTGTATTTGCAGGTTGTCAGCTTGCTACTTCACATTGTATTACTTCATCGTTTTACATGTTTTAAAATTTAAAATTAAAATTTGACACTCATTGAACAGATTTGAGAGCAAGTGAGATTGCAGAAAGCATTGCATGACCCCTGTGAGCTTGATTAAAGGGGGTTGGAAGAACAGGGATTCTATTCGGTGTCTGCTAGCAACTCTGTGTCATCTGCATATCTTATGTGCTTAAAACTGGGTGTGCCAATAATGAATTCTGGTAGATCTCAGGATCACCTTGCTGTAAAAGTTGAAAAAAGTCTGGTGAGAAGATACATCATTGTTTTACACACATTTCTGTTTTTGTTTATTTACAGAATTTATTTTCTATCCATACGCAGGTGATTTTCTCCCAGTAAAGATACTTTTATTTAAGTATAAAACTTTTTTTTCTATGTAGCATTCAAGTTATCTTTGTGTATAATGTTCAGGAAAATCTATGTTTTTCCTAATATTCTAGCCAATGAAGGTGACATATAAAAATATATATCTTTTTTTTTTTTTTAAAATAAGGATCAAAACAAATAAAAGGAAAATATAATTTTCACCTTTTTGTAACCATGCAGTTTTTGTTATTATATCTAGCTGACTGTTCATATCCAGCTATGTTTATCTTCTAGACTGGCTATCTAATCCCTGTTGCAGATACATGCTCTGGCACATTTGTCTTTGTTCAATACCCACACAGCCAACTTTTGGTTTATACTGCAACTATACTGAACTGTTACATAATGTCAGTTCTCCTCTATAGCAGTGAATGTTCGACAATCTCCTCACAGATGAAGAAGAAACTTGAAACAACAGAAATGTGGTTCTACAGAAGGATGCTGGGAATGCCATGGACGGAACATGTCAGCAACAACAAAGTTTTTGAAGAAATGGAAATGAAAAGGACACTTATTCTTAATATCAGAAAGAGAGAGTTGAAATTTTTAAGGCACATAATAAGGAAAGTCTAACGAGCATGAGTAAATAGATGGCAGAATAGGGTTTCACGAGATAACAAAAAAGACAAATTGGTTTTGTTATATTTACTTATGTTCAAATCCCTTTGCCAAAGATATGAATTGATCTCTTCTCCCACAATCTATGGGTTAAATAGTAAGACTTGTATCAGAAAATAATTATCATCTCCAAACAATACTTACGATCTAAACATACATTTTGGCTTTAAATGACCTGAGACAGTTTGATAAGCTGTAAAACAAATCAATCAATTGAAAAACATTTCTTTTCGTTTAGCATCTCTTCCATTCCTTTTTCTATGTCTGCATTAATACAGTGTTATTTGCATATCTTATTTTGTTCATATTATGCCTGCTATTAAAAAAAAATCCTGGTAGGATTTCTCATTCTTCAGTTTGACTTCCTGTATAGGTTGAATAATAATATTTATTAATGGCAAGCATATATATTGTGTGATTTTTGTTGACTTATAATATGATCAGTAACATTTTTGTTGCTTCATAATATGATCACTAACTCATCATCAATACATACAAATGTTTACAGTCTAGAAAAAATGTATTTTAAAAAGAAACAGGCTCCTGCTGATATACAGGCTGCGATGAATAAATTGTTGTGGAAATTATGCAAAAATAAAAATAACACTGACATCTCATTTTAACAGATGTATTTATCAAAATTACATAAAAATATCTTGAAATACTAAAGTGTAAATTTATTCAATAAAATTGCCAATGGCAATTTTATTGAATAAATATACTGAGTCGTGTAAGACTCGTGTATTGAATAAATTATACTGAGTCGTGTAAGACAATTTTTCTCTTCAGAAGAGATGCAGGAGATTCTGAAGTCATCTAGAGGCTGTGGTTGAAGTCAATGGTGATTTTATTGAATAAATTTACTCTTTAGTATTTCAAGATACTTTTGTGTAATTTTGGTGAATATATCTGTTAAAATAAGATGTCAGTATTATTTTTTTTTTTTTGCATCATTTACACGACAATTTAACCATCGCACCCCGTATATGTACAGCATCTACCTAGTCTTCACTTGCCTGTTTCAATGGAGTCCAAAAGTTGAACTGAAAACAAGGATTATGGCAGCATTCATCAAATTAACAGAACACTCTCCAGAAGAGCTGCAGAAGATTACACAGTCTTCTGGTAATCTTCTGCAGGAAAAATTTTCTGCCTCATCAGTCATGTATCTTTTGATACATGTGTCCCCAAGCATGTATCACTTAACTGACTAATTGAATAATATTAGAGTTGCTTTTATTTCTCTTTCCCATATCAATAGGGGTTTTTCTTTCCGAACCTTTTATTTGAAGTAGCGTTGAATGTCAACATCTTGATTATGTCATTACTTTTTCTTTGAATTACATGTGCTATCCATTTTAGTTGTTGCTGTTGCTGTGATTCTTTAAGTGATGTGGTTTCTGTTATTTGGTAGAGTAGTTTGTGATTCTGTAGCACCAACCCACAAGGTTCAAAGAAGGGCAGTCTTCACCACAGCACACACTCAAAGTCATTTTTAACCATTAATCTAAGAAAATGGTTTCATACAGCTGACAGTTTAGATATTTCTGAACAGACATGATGTAATTCATGACATCAGTCCAAAAAAGACTCGATCTGATGAGGCTATTTAAGAACATGACTCAAATATTTAGGTTAATGTTTTAGTTTTGTAGCAGTATGCAGTTGGATGAAACTACCTGTAGTGCAGCCTATTCTATCTCCAGTTTTTTATTTCCTATACTAAATTTGTTGTATGCTTTATTTACATCATTTGGACTGTTGCCCTCATCTTTATTGCCATGTTGATAATGTTTCGGTCATTGTATGTTTCAGCCTTCTTCAAGTGATATACTTTGGGATTTTAAACCCAACCCTTTATTTAATCACTCACTCAAAGCTATTTTTAATCTTTGGTTTAACAAAGTGGTTGTATACAGCTTAGAGTTTAGATATTTCTGAACAGGTTTGGCATCATGCATGACATCCATATGAAAATCTAGATCTAACTAAGCTATTTAAGAACATGACTTGAGTTTTGAGGTTAATATTTTGATTTTGTAACAATTTGCATATTGTGGAATGGCACTGCAGAATCAAAAACAAAGAACTGTACCAGATAAGAGAAAACACATTATTTGAGGAATACAAACAGCAGCAGCAATAAAAATAAATAGCACATGTAACTTAAAGAGAAAATAATGACATAAGCTGCTGACGATTATTTTTTAAAAAAGATTTTTTTATTATTTTTTAAATTAAAAAAATAATCTTTACATAGATGTATTTTTAAAATTATTATTTTATTTTTGAAAAAATATTCCTTAATTTACTTTTTATTAATCACCTATTTTTAAAAAATGACACCGCAATAAATAACTAATAAGAAATTCTTCAAATATATTCAGTTTTAAACACCAAAGATTACCAGTTCCAATTCCCTTTCTCTGTGTTTTTCATCTTTCCTTTCTTTTTCCTTTGCCCTATTCTTTGTCTATTTCCTCTGTTCCCCTTTGAAGATACTCTCTCTACTTCTCTTCCCACATCCAGTGAAAAAGAGGTCAACCTGTCTACTCTCAACCACTACTGTTTAATCTTCTATGTTACCCCCACCCTATATCTCACTAGACAGACATATCTTCGTTTCTCCCCATTTTTCTTTCTGTTTTCTCTTTCTTTGTTTCTTTCTTTTTAGCTTTCTTTGTTTCTTTCTCTCTTTTTTGCTTTCTTTTTTTCTTTGTTTCTTTCTTTTTCCCTTCTCCCATTTTGAATTTATGTTTTAATATTTCGTTTTGTGCCTGGTAAAATTTTAAATCCATTTATTGTTGAAATCATTTGGTCTGATGAAGTGAAAACAAAATATCAGTATCACAACATAAAATAAATACCATAGGTCTCTAAAGTCTCTGCTTTCTTATATATATATATATATATATATATATATATATATATATATATATATATATATATATATATACATGTGTGTGTGTGTATGTATATTAACTATTAATAGACCCAAAAGATGAATAATAGAGCAACACATACTCTCAACTGAACACCTGTCAAGAAAAATAACTGAAATTTATATAATAATAACCAAGATATGTCTCCAATACACAAAGGAGCTTCAGTGTTAAAAGAATGCCCCCTGTGTGTGCTCACAGGTTTAACATTGTCAGCAATGATAAAACAGCCCTGAATACCTCACTGGATAAGGTTTATTGTTTGGCCAAGATAGCAATCACCTAAATACATGTGCTATAGAAATCAAAAAAATCAGCTTTGAGTTGTATCTTGACATTAAAACCACATTTATTTCACACAGCCTATACAGGGTTACACAAAAATCTGCATAAAAGTGACACTCAGGGAGAACCACTCCTATTTGCCCTCTCTCCCCCTCTAGCTATGCTACTACTCTGGATGGTACTCTCTATTCACTGTCACATGATTTCGTTTTCCTGAACACAGAGAAGATATCCTTCAGACAGCACGTTATGTCATCATCTTTCTACTTCAGTTGAGATCATAGAGCCCACAGCTACATGCCAGTATTCCTGATCTTGCATATCTACCATCGGGTCTTTACTTGTAAACCTACTGGAGATATCAGGGAAGTTTAGTTTCTTGCTTCTCTATTAAGTGGAAGTATATGCTGGCGAGTTTTGAATTAAAAACAGCCAAGTTCAAATTCTGGCCAAGCATTTTACTTTCACACAAATACCGATGGCAGAGATGTATTCGTCCATCTTATGTCACTCCATCTCTGGGTGAAATAACAGTATAGACTAAAGTCTCTGGACATGGGTAACAATCAGTTTAACAGATGAAAAATACTGATTTTCCCAAAGAAATTATTGTATTTAATAATTAATAAAGAAACTGAACTTGCAAAGTGCTATGACTGTCTACATCCTGAAGTGACATGACATTGGCAATTCACAGATGATAAAGAAACTCTGAAGAGCCATATTTATCTGCATTCTCTATTCCTGTATGGCTGTTAATGTAAAAGAATGACAATCTCCACCCTCATTCCCTTTATATATCATTAATAATATGTAAGTTCCACTTGAGCAGCTTCTTCCCATGAACTGCCATTTTGTAGAACCGACTCCCAATTACTATCATCCTAAACTGTTCAAGTCTAAGATTAACCATTATCATCCTCGCATATCTTCATGTACCTCTTGCTCTACAATCCTCTACTTTGAGTGGTTCTTGGTCCTTGTAGAGGATGTTCACAATTGTAAAAAAAAACAAAAACTGTGAATCCTGCAGCAGGAAAGGAAACTGTGGAGAACCCTGCTGCCCTGAAGGGACGTGACGTGACATAATACTTAATCTGTGCATCACTATGACTATTCTTAGTCAAAGGCAGTAGAGTTGTTTTCCATTGCCATCTTCACCATTTTGAATTTGAGTTTCCTTCTCAACTGCTTGTCAACATAAGCTAGGAGAAGAGATGTATATGTACCTTTTCACCTTAATAGAAATTATATAATTTGTCAAAACAGACCTGTTTTTCAATTAATATATATTTTTGTTATCTGATCCGCTTAAGTGTTTACCTGTTTCACTCAAACACTCAACTGCTATCTCGGCTTGTTGAATTTTCAGGTGGTGGAAAGGACGTTGGCAGCATTGCTCAGTGACCTGTGGCTCGGGCATCCAGAGACGAACAGTGATGTGTGTCAGGAGCCTTGGAGATGAAGAGCAGATTGCTTTGGATGACTCAGCATGTGCAAGTCTGAAGCGGCCAGTCAGTGAGAAGACTTGTCACCAAACAGATGTGCTTTGTCCAAAGATTAGTCGATGGATTAGCAGCCCTTGGGATGATGTAAGTAACAAAATGATATTTTGTGGCAAGAGAAGCATATACAGGTTAATCAGTGTTTAAAGACCGTAGCATTTCTTGGATTTAATCTCTGGCATGAGGAGACTATTTACCTGCAGATTGTTATCTCCATCTTTGTTGTTATAACTAAAAAGATAAGACAATAGGAGTGTTAAAAATTGTGATGATGACGACAGTTATTGTGTTAATGATAAAAGGGTGATGTTGATGATGATGACAGGTGGGAATAATAAAAATGATGATGATGACAAGTGTGATGTTGATGATGAAAAAAGATTATAAGTGATGAGATTTTGATGCTGATAAAAGTGATGATGGCAGATATGATTGTGATGATGATGATAAAAATGATGCTGATGAAAGCTAAGGTTGTGATGATAACATAAATGTTGGTAAGAGATATGATTCTGACGATCATACAGATGATGATGATGATGATGATTCCTAAGATTCTGATGACAAAAATGATGATGTCAGATGTGATTGTGATGATCTTGACAACTGTTATCATGATGATGTAAAATGGTTATGATGATGATAGTGATTTCGAGGCTGATAAAAAAGAAGATGGTGAGAGCTGTGATTCTGAGGATGATACAAATGATGATGTTGATGATGACTGTAATGGTGATAATGCTTATGATTGTGATGATGGTAAAAAAGGATGATGATGATGAATGTGATGGTGATGATGATAAAAATAGTGATGATACTTGATGTGATGGTGATGATGATAATTATGAAGATGACAGATGTGATTGTGATGATAAAAATGACAATGATGATGATAACTGTGATTGAGATAATGATAAAAATGATGATAATGAAAGCTGCAGTTATGATGACTGACAAAATTATGATCTCAATTTGATTACGTTTTGCTCTGAAGGGATGAGGAGTTATCATTATTTACAATATTTACATGTAGACTATTATCTTCATCTTTGTTGTTATTATCACATTTCAACCATATACGAGGATTCATATTATGTAAGAGACGAACACACATTTTCTTTTTTTGATTGAATGAAATTTTTCCATTTCTTAATTCTTTGTTTAGATTTTACAAAACATCTTTCACTATTCCTTTTCTTAATTATCTGTGAATTGCCATGAATTCTTAGGAAAGATAGTGGAGTGGTTTTCCATTACCTTCTCCACAGATTAGAATTCAGTTTTCTTTTTCTTAGATGGGTTTCTACTCAAAGCTAGAAAGCCCAGTCTACCCTGTTATTTAATCCCATCTGTCTAATTGAATAATATGATAATAAAGAAAAGGAATCTGTGGAAAGTTATGATCATCTACATCCTGACGGACATGACATTTAATTAAAGAGAGATGGGTTAAATAACAGAGTACATTGACCTCTCTAGACTTGGATTGCAATCACTCTAGGAGAAGGACAACTCTGGACTCAGAACTGTGCAAAAGCCAACTTGATACCAATCCATTATCTTTAACCAAGAATAGTCATGGTGATGCTTAGATTAAACTTTTCATGACCATTATTCCAGAAGACTTTTTTTTAATATCAGACAAGAATTAATTTTTATTATTTCATTCATATAGATTATATACATGAAAAAGACTAAAGTATGATACCTGCTTACATATGATGTTAAAACATCAATTGGTATTTTAAAATACCAATTTTCATCAAATCTCAAAAAAATGTCTAGGCACTAAAAGGTCAAAGATTTTCAAAAAACCTAGACTAGAAGAACTACACTGTTTAAAAAATGGAGATGTCTACTCAGACTCATAATTCTTATTACAGTAAACCTTATATTTAATATTATGCCATATTCCTTCAGGACATAGGTGATCATGGCTCTCCACAGATTCTTTTTCATTATTATTGATGAATTGCTATAGACAATAGAAGGATGATTCAGAATTTAAAACAATTGTCTGCTACAGTCTTAACAATGTAAGAGATGCAGATGACACAATGATGATAACTGAAAAGAAAAGTACAAGAAATCCTGTGGAAGGTCGAGAAGGAAAGCCAGAAGAAAAGACTCAGTTTGAATTGCAAGAAGATAAAATGCACGGGTTGCTCACAAATGAAACAAGCACAACATGCAAATTACAAATTGGAGATACTAAAATCAATCAAGGACGACAATTTAAATATCTGTGAGATGTTTTAACAGAAAATAGGAAGTGTTACCCTGAAATCTGAGGGCAGATTTGGACAGCAAAAGTTGACTTCCAAAATCTAAGCAAAGTATTAAGTGTTAAATTCCCTGATAATAGGAGTATATACTTGAAAAACAAGGTGGATAAAATAAGTAAAGGTTTATTGTACAAAAGCAGTACAATACAAATAAAGGTAACAGTCATGCACAAGTTCGTCACAAGTCTGAGTCGTACTCAACAGATCCCAGCTAGTCTCTGTAGTCTGTTGACTTACAGATACATATATAAGTAATTACTACCTATAGTGTAGTCACTCATGGGGGTGACATGTTATTCCATTACATCAGGTAACTATTATGCAGTGGCAAGAAGAGACATGTTATAACAGATCAAAAATGATGTTTAAACAGCTTTGAATAATCTGAGATTTCATTAAATTCACAAAAAAAACAATAACTAAATTCCCTGTCAATTTGTGTGTTTGTTAATGTTATATTCTGTGCTAATAGGAGTATATACTTGAAAAACAAAGTGGATGGAATAAGTAAAAGTTTATTGTACAAAACCAGTACAATAAGAATAAAGGTAACAGTTATGCACAAGGTCGTTGCAAGTCAATCCAGTAGTAAGTGTTACTATCGGATGGTTGGTAGTCCTTGCATAAGTCTGAATCATACTCAGCTTGATTCAGCTAGTCTCTGTAGTGTGTTGACTTACAGATATTTAAAGGTAGTTACTACCTATAGTGTAGTCACTCATGGGTGGGACAGGTTATTCCATTACATCATTAAGAAACAGGAGAATTTTTTTAGAAACAAAGTAAAGAGTATTGTACTATCAGACCCTCTGATATGGCAGTAAATGCTGGATGATCTCCATAAAGATGAAGAAGAGATTTGAAGCAACAGAAGTGTGATTCTACAGAAGGATGCTGAGAATATTATGAACTAAACATATGAACAATGACAAAACTTAAGAGGAAATGGAAATTTTTTTTTTTTTTTTAAAGCCTTGAGCAAGGTATGAAGCCACTAGGATGCAGGGGGTTGCAGAAGATTTGGAGCGAGAGCAGATAGGAGTGATAGAAGAAAGGATGAGGAGAAGGATAGTGGATAGATCAAGCTAACTGAAGATGTCGATTGACATTACATTTGAATAGTTGGAGGTTATAGCTCTCAGGGAAACAGTAATAGGGAAGGGTGTTCCATAGGTGAGAGGTGTGAGGTATGAAGCTATTGGAGTAGAAGAGACGGCTACATTTAGTAGTTTCTACAGTGTAAGGGTGAGAGTGGGATGCCAGCCTTGTAGGGCGCTTGAATTCATGGAGTCTGGAAATCAGTGAAAGCAGCTCAGCGGAGCAATTAACATGAAAGTATTGTAGAAAAGACAGAGAGAGGCAATGGCATGTCTGTGAGAGAGTGACTGTAGACGAGACGCCAGATCAGGGCCAATTATATTACATATCAATCTCTGGATCTTGTCAAGAGCTCCGAGGTAAACAGAAGGTGCCCCAGACCATATATGGCAGCAATACCCCATGCAAGAGCGAATTGTTGATTTGTATATTTGAAGTATCGATTCCGGGGAGAAATTCTTATGCTTAACATCAGAAACAAACAGTTGAAATTTTTAAAGAACTTAATGAAGAAAGAAGTTTTAGAAAAGTTAATACTCACAGGGAAGATTGATGGCAAAGGGACAGAGGAAAACAATGGATAACCTACCTAGTGAGCTTAATGGCAGAACATGGTTTAGGAGAGATAACAAAAAGACAAAATTTATTAAGAGTTACAAATGACAGGAAATTGCGGAGAGCCTTGATTGTCACCATTCTGAAGGTACATGTCGCATAGAAGAGAAAAGTGGGGTAGTCTCTATTAAGCCCAGATACAGCTGCTATTTTTGTGGTTGTCTTAAATGTGCTGCAGCTACAAAACTAATGGGTCATAATGCTTGTGTTTTTGATCATGAACACTGAAATGAAATAAAAAGCCAATCACAACAATGTAGAGAGGATAGATTTCACGTGAGAATCCTGTTATTTTTATTGTTCTTTCACCTTAGCAACCTTTTCTGTTCCTTTCATTCTCAGTAACCCTGTGCTCCTTAGTGACTTTATCGATTCACCTGAAGGGAAATTGTAAAAAAAATAACTCATTATCATAAAATCGGAAACAAATTTAAATATTACAGAAGAAATCCGTCTTGATTAAGTTTTGATTAGGATTTGATTTTTAAGAGATTTTAGTTTTGTGCTTTACTTAAAATTTTTTTTTTTTTAATTTTGGAAAAGAGAAAAATGCTGCTTTGGTTCAACTTGGTTCCAACATGGATAAAACCTTTCAGTCTTTCATTTCTGTTTTTTTGTTTTTTTTAATGAAAATCTTTTGCTTTCTTCATTAAAATGTCACCATCTTGTTCTATTTAATTTATTAATGAATAGAATCATTTCTTTTCAATTCAATCAGATTAAATGGAAAGGTTGAAACTTTTGTTCTTTTCTGAAAGAAACCATAAACAGGTTCCCATTTTGGACTTCTAACTTCGGCAGGATCCACCGAATTAAAACAACAAAATGGTAAAAGGAAAACAAAAATTGGACATTAGGGCCTCCTCTTTAAAGATCATCTTCCCATTAACCTATATCCAAGTCTTTTCTTTTTTTATTTTTTTATAACAATTTTTTTCATGATTATCTTGCTTTAATGATCTTTTCTCAAACAATGCAGAGAAGAGAATCGGATTATTATTTGATGAAACTCGTTTTGTAAAGAAAAGTACCAATATCTGCAAAAGAGAGAATCGAAAAAATGAAATTTAAAAATTCTACTTGCATTTCTTTTAAAGTTTTATTTTATTTAGTAATTATTTTTTCTTTGACGGTGATGTCTTGTAAAAAAGATATGTGCGTAGCATAAGCAGGTATCAGGGAAATGTGATTGGTGTGTTAAATTCAAAGGCTGACCAAGATCATTGTTTGTAATTGCACAAATGCCCTTTGAAAGGTATTAATCCATCTCCGTCAACTATGGATTAAATAGTAAAGCAGACAGGCCAATCTAGATTTGGTTGTTAAAATTCAAAACTGGTTGACAAGCTGTGGGTCAAGCAACACTAACCAAATAAAAACTTACTTTCTATGGAAACAACATCAGCATCTCCTAGTGTATTTAAGCTGTGGCCTGATATTTCACAAGATGTCCGCAGGGTTAACATAAATAACCAAATGTTGCTATAATGAAGGATTTTCAGAATAAAACTTTTTTTTTTTTTTTTGCAAGCAACATAAATCAGCATTTAAGCTGTGTGTTTTAGTTATTTTCAACTGTAAGTATTAGATATTGTTTTTTTAAATTATTAGCAATATATTTATATAAGGATAGTTTATTAGTAGCAATATATATATATATATATATATATATATATATATATATATATATATATATATATATATATATATATATATATATATATATATATGTATGTATGTAGGAAGCTCAGTGGAGTAATCGCTTGGACTGAAGAATCAGAGAGCCAAGTTCAAATTCCAGTCTGGAATTTCTCACAAATATGATACAAGAAAAAAGATTGTTTTTATTATTATCATTATTATTATATATATATAAATATATATATATATATATATATATATATATATATATATATATATATATATATATATATATATATATATATTATATTATTATTATTATTATTATTATTATTATTATTATAGGACTGAAAATCCATGGTACATAGAAAAAAAAAGATTGTTTTTTATTATTAGTGAGAAATGTTTGGCATATTTGTTTGCATGAAGTTTTCATCTGTGACATTTCTTTGGGGATAAACTTTCAGTTTTAGAAAGAGGTGTCTAAAGACAAAAAAGGTTGGAAAATGAAAATACACCAGAGAAATAAGAACAAATTCAGAGTATAACATCTTTCATGACCAGAACAACAGGTGGAGACATGAAAAACAATAATTTGAAATATCAAAGACTCAGAGAAACTTCTGATCCTTGCAATTACATACAGAAAATATTTTCTTCTCACTGAGAAGGCAGACATTAACTTTTTGCTGAAATTTTTTCCATGTTCTTTTTAACAAACTCATCTCATGTTTATTGGATTCGGAGACATCAGAGTGAACAGTTGTGCAGTAACTTCCATAAACTCTATCTCTAAAATAATAACAGTATAAGCAAAAGCAAAACTATAAATGTACATTTAACTGGGCAGGAAATATATTTCACTGGGAATTGTGCAAATGATATGGGTTTACCCATACAAAGAGCATGCATGAGCAGAAAAAAAACAAAACATGTTATAACCAGAAGTTAAAATTTTAGAAAAGAAGATACAATTTTAATGTTTTTTCTAACAATTTAACCTGAACATCAGTGTGAACAACTCTATCTCTAAAATAATAACAGTATCAGTGAAAATTAATCAACAACTATTCTACCATACAGCATTAGGATAGAATTCATAAGTAGATATAGTCAAATTTCTCCTTTATTATTTCTTAGGTTTTTAATCAATTTTTTAAAAAAATTCTCATCTGTTGCTTCAATAGTGTTTGGAGGCATCTATAGTTTAGAATGGTCAAGGTTGGAATATGATTCAAAGTATTTTTGAGACCAGGACATTTCTTCTGTGGAGGTTTTTATCACATGATATTATTATAATTTTTCATTTTCTCCATGTTTCAAGTTGTTGTTTTTTGAGACCAGGATATTTCTTCTGTGGCAGTTTTAGTGGCATGATATTATTAAGACTTTTCACTTTTCTTTGCATTTTAATACATTGTCTCTGTTACTTGGTTTCACTAAGTTTTCCAAGCACATTGTTTTCTCAAAAAATTAAGTATTTTTTTTTCATTTTCTTTATTAATTATTTAGTATTTTCCCTTCCATTTTTTCCCCACTTCTACTTCTTTCTTTCTTGTACCAATTTTTCATTTATGATTGTTTTTCCTTCTTGGTCTGGGCCTATAAATGCATAAAACGTTATTTACTAAAAATGGAGATGTTTCACTTTTCTCTAAATTTCAAGATGTTTTTTGAGACCAGGACATTTTTTCTGTGGATGTTTTGATTACATGATATTCTGATTAGTTTTCATTTTCTCCACATTTAAAATTGTTTTTTGAGACCAGGACATTTCTTCTGAGTTGGCTTTGATTGTATTATATTTTTGTGATTTTTCACTTTTCTCCACAGTTTGCAGACTGTCTCTACTGCTTGGCTTCATTAATTTAATTTTCAATTTTCTTGGGAATTGCATTCTCATGGCAAAGGAGTGAAGAAAAATATAACTTGACTAGCACTAGCTGTTTGATTAATGAATGACATTTGTTTCCTTATAAGGAAATGGCTAATATTACCCTTACCATTAGAGATGAGGATAACAGATACTAAACTCTGATCGCAGTCTGATAGCTAGTAAGCGAAGTTTGAATATCCAACATAAACCAGAGTTTACAATGGGTGAATCGTTAAGAATATGACAATAAAGATGAGGACAACAGTCTGAATAATGTAAATAGTGTAAATAGTTACAATACCTCATCTCAGAAATATAGACTGTGAATATGACAATAAAGATGAGGACAACAGTCCAAACAATGTGAATAGTGTAAATAGTTACAATACCTCATCTCAGAAATATAGACTGTGAATATGACAATAAAGATGAGGACAACAGTCCAAACAATGTAAATAGTGTAAATAGTTACAATACCTCATCTCAGAAATATAGACTGTGAATATGACAATAAAGATGAGGATAACAGTCCAAACAATGTAAATAGTGTAAATAGTTACAATACTTCATCTCAGAAATATAGACTGTGAATATGACAATAAAGATGAGGACAACAGTCCAAACAATGTAAATAGTGTAAATAGTTACAATACCTCATCTCAGAAATATAGGCTGTGAATATGACAATAAAGATGAGGACAACAGTCCAAACAATGTAAATAGTGTAAATAGTTACAATACCTCATCTCAGAAATAATAGACTGTGAATATGACAATAAAGATGAGGATAACAGTCTGAATAATGTAAACAATGAAAATAATTACAATGCCTCATCAGTTTTTGTTGTAATTGATCCATTATGTCAAGATATTTGAAGTGTTTTTTAGCTACTAATTCCACATCCTGAAAGCTTGTTGAGAATACCATGGACAGTGCATGTGAACAACAAGGAAGCTTTAATGAAAATGGATGCAAAAAGGACACTTGTACTTAGAGTCAGTAAGAGAGAGTTGGGATTTATGGAATACATAATGAAGAAGGAAGGTGTGGAGAAGTTGACTCTCACATGACATATTGAAGGTGCAAGGTGCATTGAGAAACCTCTGTATTGAATAGTCTATGTATTGACTATTTGCAAAGGGAGAGAGTCAAGATTTAAAGGGTTAATAAGGTGTAAACATTGCTAAGAGCTACAATGGATATGACTTTGTCAAGGATCTATATCCTGAAGGGACATAGCACAAAGAAGAACATTTATTGTTTGCCATTCTGGTCATTGTTTCTGTGTCAGCTTCGAACCAACTTTTTTTTATAAATAATGGTTTATCCTTTATTCCCTGTTTAAAATTTGTTTTCTGCCTCCTGGTAAAGTCTTTTTATTCTTTTTAACTACCAGTAGCCCCTTGCGTCTTAGTGCTTTTATTTCCTTACTTGGGGTGAATTAATAAAAAAAAATATACTCCGAATGTTATTTTTGTGGATATCCATGTTTGAACAGAAGCCTGTTTATTTATTTATCAAAAACTTGCATCCCTCATTTAACTCATTACCTGCCATGAGCCCCATTTGAGGATCTGTTAAAATTAAACTCACAACATGTTATTCCTTGTATTTACATTGAATTGCTTATGTATATTTCATTTTCAGACACTTAGCCTTTACAGTTTTTATTATTATCTGTAAGAAGACACTTTCTGTCGTAATTTTACATTTCATGAGTAGAATAATAATGACTATTTTGAAAAGTATTTTGTTATTATTTCTAATCAATATACATATATATTTGGTGTTTTAGTTTCTATAAAAAATGACAATGGTAACTACTGAAATTAAACATAAGGAATAAATAAACTTCTAAGACATCTGTCTGGGCCAAAAATGCGCATAAAAAAAATTGGCAATTAATGGGTTAAAGGAAACCACTATCTGATCTGGTGTACTTTTGACTACTTGCAATATTATCTTAGGGTTTCACTTACTTTTGCATACAATATAAAAATACATGGTGGACTGACCTGTCATACTTGATGTATGAGGATCAAGCACCTCAGTTCCTAGGACTGACAGCCCAGACACCAGCACATATGATTTGATTATAGACGTGAAGGCTTTGTGCCGAACCAACCACACTTTTTGTGAGACCTTCTCCTAGACCAGTTGCCATCCAAGGCTATAGAACCCAGCTGGAGAGAGAAGAAGATTCATACCTTTCTCAAGGGTATTAGCACGTGAGTGAATGCAATGGATTCAACTGGAATTTGAACTTGGCTCTCGCTATCCACTACTCTACCGTGCCTCCTCAAATATATACATACATACATATATATATATATGTCTGTGTGTGTGCGTTTATATATATATATATATATATATATATATATATATATATATATATATATATATATATACATGATAAACCTAAGGAGCCAGGCAAACCTACCTAGGTTTCACCTAAACTGATTGTCAGGGTAATTCCAGCATTACCCTGAAAATCCGTTTAGGTGAAACCTAGGTAGGCTTGCCTGGCTCCTTCGGTTTATCTTAGGTTTGCTCTACTTCGTGTATTGAGCCCTTTATGTAGTTGCCTTTACTCGTTTTGGAGGTTTTTTTTTCTTGGAACTCTGAACTTGAATTCTGGACGATTGTTTTCGCCTCAATTTCATGGTCTTAGTTCTTTCTCTTTTTATTCCTCATTTTTCCTTGGGTACTGATTTGTTCTACTACAAGCCAAAATACCCAAGGTTTTTCCAAGCAAGTACCACCATTTATATATATATATATATGTGTGTGTGCGTGTATAAGGTAAAGGCCAGTGTTAAGAGGGTCTAAAGCATATCAGATTAAATGATCTTCTTCCTTATATCCTTTCAGGATGTAGATGATCATGGCTGCTGTTCTTTGCAGCTCTTAATAAATTTATTCTTTTTGTTATGCCTCCAAAACCTTGTTCCATCAATTATTTAGTCAAGCCCACTAAGCATGTTCTGCATTGTTTTCCACTCTTCCTCTTGCCTTCATTTTGTCTTGTGAGTATCAAATAACCTATTGAGTAAACTAACAAGTACGTGCAAACGGATAGCAGAACAGGAAACAAATATGGAGCTATGACAAATAGGAAGCTGGAGAGAACCATGATCACACCAAAAGCCATATCACTTCAGGATGCTGTTGATCATGGCTCACCACAATTTTCAATCCTTTGTAGCTCTTAATAAATTCTTCTTATCTCTCTAAACCCTATTCTATCATCTATTCACTCAAGAGTATTATCTAGGTTATACGTTGTTTTCCTATGTCCCTCTTACTTTCAATCTGTCCTGTGAATGTCAAATTTTCCAAGCCCTATCTCCTCATCATGTGCCCTAGAAATTTGAACTGTCTCTTCCTGATGTTAAGTATAAGTTTCCTTTTTGCTTTCATTTCATATATATATATATATATATATATATATATATATATATATATCAGTGGCAACTGTAGGTCATCTGTGTTTTTTGGGCTCATTACAATCTTTAACAAAATATACTATTGGTATAAATAAGATGCTAAAATTATTCCTTTACTCTTACTAAACTATATCATTTTTAAAAATCTCTAACCAGATATGTTTTTAAAAAAATAATGTGTGTATCTATCTCCAGTATGTGTTTGTATATATGTGCATGCATTAGCGTGTTTATGTATCTCTCTGTCTGTTAATTTTACGTTTATGATCAATACTGTTGGCTGATACCATATTTCCGCAACACTACTCCAGTTACACTCCTCACTTCAACCTTCCAGTTGATGAGTTCAGGCTATCTTTGATTTTCACCTACTTTAGGTTGGACTAGATTTAATTTTCCCCTATTCTATCATCTATTCACTCAAGAGTATTATTTAGGTTGTACGTTGTTTTCCTATGTCCCTCTTACTTTCAATCTGTCCTGTGAATGTCAAATTTTCCAAGCCCTATCTCCTCATCATGTGCCCTAGAAATTTGAACTGTCTCTTCCTGATGTTAAGTATAAGTTTCATTTTTGCTTTCATTTTCTCTTAAGCTTTATCGTTGTTTACATGTTCGGTCCATGGCATCCTCAGATAATAGTTTCTCCGAAAAGAGGATGCAGATTCAAACCCTGCTGGAGAACATATTTTCTTTAAGTATCTTGTATGCACAGGCCAGAAAACATAATTCACACTGTTTAATGTAAATATATTTATAACCTCCAGGAGAGTGAGTCAGTGATGTCTTCTTGGACTAACATTTTCAGCTGACATGAAGTGGAAAGAGAATGTTGGATTAATTGCTAAATCTGCATCTAAGAAATTTAGTTCACTATGTTGTGCAAGATAATTTTTCTTGCCAGAATCTATTTTATATGTTAATAAGTCTACCATTCATCCTTGACTTGAATATTGCTGCCACTTCTAGTCTGGTGCTTGTGTTTATATATTTATAGATTCTTGAAAATATCCAAGTAAGAATATGCAATGTTACTGGTCCTGATCTGGCATCTTGGCTTCAGTCTCTTTGCCACTATCATAATGTAGCTTTTCTGTGCCTTTCTCTATAAAAACTTTCATGATAATTGTTCTTCATTCATATTTATATGTGTATAAATTGTCAACAAGAACTAGATACTAGAACTTTGTTACAACTTTTACAGTACCAGTAATAATAATACTACTATGGTACCTAGTCTTTGTCAATTTAAGTGCAGTACTATATTGGCGAAAATACCAAAATCTCATATATTGTCAAATAAGTACAGAACTTGGAGAATTAATTCAGAACTTTATGAGTTCTCTTTATATTCCTGCTTGTCACATTGAAGGAAGTCATTTCGCTGAGTTGAAGGAAAAAAACGAAAAAACATTAGAGATGTATCAACCTTGTGCCGTTTGATTCAAACAGGAAGAAAGATATATCAGTCTGTCAGAGCACACATGAAGTCTCACCTTGTAAATAATCTTATTTGCCAATTATTATCACGTAAAAATTTGCTTGGGGGTGCTAGATTCATAGTTTATCACGGGAGTGCAAACAGATTCTCACTTTGTTTCAAATGACTCCTGTTTGTCCAACTAAAGAGATTTTTCATGCTGGGCAAGAGAATTAAGTTGTCTTTTGCCAGACTATCAGGGGAAGTCAACTTGAAAGTTCTTTCTTGTTTGGTGTTGGTGCACTCAGAGGAAACGGCCACCCCCCCCAAAAAAAAAGATGCGTTTAGAATCCAGATTTCCTCTCAAGAGGAAAAATATGTGCAAAGCATTAATGGATAAAATTCTTTATACATACATACACACACACACACACACACACACACACACACACATATATATATATGTGTGTGTGTGAGAAAACTTAGACAACTTTTATTCGGCATCTTTCGTTGATGAATCTGCTCTATTATAATATAATATATAATAACATTATTTACTGAAAAAAGCATTATTTTCATCATTATCATTATTATTATTATTATTATCATTACCACCATTATTATTATTATTACTGGTACTGTAAAAGTTGTAATAAAGTTCTGGTAACATATGTTGACAATTTATACACATATAGATATAACTGAAGACAAAAAGAAAGACTTACCTTAGCCGAAGTGTTTCTTCCTCTGAGAGACTTTATCAAAGCAAATGTAAGGATTTTATTTTGCAACAAGTACATATATATATATATATATATACAGTGTAACCCGGATATAAGAGAGTTTTTGGGACAAAAAAAGAAGTCTCTTATATCTGGGTTTCTCTTATATCCGGATCTGCAATTGATAAATTGTCATCTAAATTACGCAAAAATGAAAATAACACTGACATCTCATGTTAAAAGATATATTTACCAAAATTACACAAAAATATCTTGAAATCCTAAAGAGCGCATTTATTCAATAAAATCACCATTGGCTTCAACCATGGCCCACAGATGACTTCAGAATCTCCTACAATTCTTCCAGACAGTTTCCATGTTTAAGTTGGTGAATGCTGCCCTAATTCTTGCCTTCAGTTTATCATTAGTGTTACAAGGAGTTTTGTTGGTCTCTCACTCAACTGTGCCCCACACATAATAATCAAGGGGGTTACAGTCTGAACATTTAGGTGGCCAGATGTAAGGCACTTGACGTTGTCGCAGAAATTGTCTGACAGCCATGACTGAGTTCTCCTGCTTGTGTGGTATGGTGCAATCCTGTTGCCAGACACATGGTTTTTCAGCAGACAATCTATTGACCTGGGGCAATACTACCACCTCAAGGCACTTGATGTAGCCCCCATCAACAAATTTGGGAGTTCTTTTCTTATCAGAATGATCAGAGTGAGTTTTTCAAGCTGCTGTACCTTCATAATCACCATTGGACTGATCCAACTTTTTCCAAATCCTCTGCACTGTCCTCAGATTGATACCAAGACACTCTGAAATGTTTGTATTGGAGCTTGTGATGCAAATACAAAGCAGTACAGCATACCATTTCCAAATTTCTGGTGCAGTGAATTGGTGTCATTGTGGTTTTTTTTCCACAGGCAGTGTTGGGAAATTTTGTCCTTGCTTTCTCACATGAAAGGGTTGAGGTTAAAAAATTGTGACGAAAATTGAATGAAAATAGTAGCAGATAGGAAATGTGAGGAAGGGTAACAGACAAAATAGTGTCACACGTCCAACCTTCAGTCCTCAGAAAAAAAAAACGCGCCTGCTTTATACAGCCGAGGACTGACCATGATTTGCATGCGAATGATGAGACAACGAGATTTTGCATTAATTGTCCATAAAACATGGGTGCCGACATTTTGATCCTTTTTATCGTTGAGTAATCGGAGTTTGCACAACGCACAGATTTGCGGGCATTTCCGAGGTAGGCCATTTTCACAATTTTCCCCACAGAAAACAACAAAATTAGAGCAGACAAACTCTCTCTTTTAGGTGGATGAATAAAAAAAGACTCAAAACTCCTGCTCAGTGTGTAACAATAAAAGAAGATGTTTATTTACATATACAAAAAAAAAAGTAAAGGGATAAAAAGACAATTAGGAGAGAAAGAACGGGAGAAAAAGAAGTCCTTTCACTTTAAGAGAAGAGAAAATGTTCATAACAGAAAAAATGGCTTGCTCAAAATATTTCTCTGAGTGGCTAAAAGTTCTTTAAGTGAGTAAAAGGTTGTTAAGGGTTAGAAACATTCACAGTTCTTGTTGAGTAAGAAAATGTTGGTAGATATAGGAATTTTGCAGTTGAGTGATTTCATAGGTTGATGACAGAAGTATTGTAGGTGAAAGGAGGCAGCTTTCAACTGGTCTTTAATAGTGGGCCAATGTTTGTTCTTAGAAGGTAGTTGTTCTGACATGTGTTCTCTATCAGACGGTGGTTGAATTCTCACTGCCAAAAAGGCGAAGATTCTCCAAATTTATGGAGATTTGGGTGACTCAAAAGAATGGGGGACCTTTCCCTCCAAAATTCTTATACAAATTTCCTGGCCACTTCATTGGACAGAATATATATTCTTATCTTTGTTAAGAGTCAAGGCTTTGGGAGCTGGTTTTAAAAGTAAGGCAAAAGGTTGGAGTGAACAAGATGTGAGATTTCCCCCAGACTTTATGGCACCATGGAAAAGATAATGGTGGTTGAATTCTCTTTTATATTTTCCAGCAATTATATTTTTCTCATTAGTCAGAAAATATATTCTTATCTCTGGTAAGAATTTAGGGTTTGGGAGCCGGTTTTGAAAGTAAAAAGAGGTTGGAATGAGGATAGAAAAAATAGTGAAAATGTGAACTTTCAAAATATTATATATTTTATATATACATATATTCATGGTTCCAAAATTAAATTCCAATAACAGTGACCAACTGATCCTACTATAGTGTGCAGTTGACAAAATCAAAAACAAACAATGCATATGCACAAAATTAAAAAGATAAAATGGCAATAATTTACCCATCACATGTATATATATATATATATATATATATATATATATATATATATATAATATATATATATATATTTGAAGAAATATAGTCTTAAGGTGTGCTATATTTATGGGATAAAGTGCTCCATATCAGAGATAGAGCGTGTGTAAATATAAAAGTGAACATAGAAGTAAACACTTAGAGGCGACAGACTGTTTCATGCTAGATGCAATCATCAGGCCATGGTCTGTTTCATGCTGACAATTGCATCTAGTATGAAACAGTCTGTCACCTCTTCCTGTTGAATTCTATGTTCACTTTTATATATATATATATATATATATGTGTGTGTGTGTGTATAATATATATATATATATATATATATATATATATATATATATATATATATATATATATATATACAAGTATAGGATTGGTGTTTGCAGAATGAATTCTAATAACCAACAAATACTATTCTTAAAAGAGTGCTCAATATAGAGTAGAGCAAATACAATTATTTATTAAAAAATTATAACATAAATATGTTATAAAATCACTGCAAAAATCGCCAATTTGTTTCAACACTTCTGGTGTCTTATCAAGTGATGGTGTTGAATGTAGAATAAAGGGTTTTAAAAAGTTCAAATCAATCAAACACCCCTCGCTAAGGGGAAATGCTGTTACATAAGTTTGAATAACCAATCAAAATACAAGTATACAAGAATTCAAAAAACTTGACACCAAACTAAGTTTATAATAATTATTTAATGCTTTAATGTTGGGGTTAGACTAAAATAGAATTTATTCTAATAAATATTAAATTATATGATAAAATTTGAAATTAAAAATTAAAAATTACCCATTTTATAATTTAAATTTGATCTAAGTTTAAAATTATAAAATTACTGAGGAAAAAAGAAAAAATACATGTTATTCTATTTATTTTGTTTTTTTTAAAATTAAGTTGGAATAAATGTTAAGTTCAAATATATATATATATAAAGAAGGTATGAAAAAATATATATGAAAATGATAGATGATGCTGTTTTTCTTAATGCAGAAATTGGCAGATAAAAGTTGCATGTTGAATATGAGTAAACCATAGTTAGGTATATGGGACTATTCAGCCTTGTTTGGCAATTAGTCTGTAAGAAAAATTCAAAGATGTATGTAACCCTCATTTGTCAGAAATGTTTCATTTAATGATGACTTAACAGCCATTATGTATTTATATATCTATAAAAAAGAATGTATAAACATAAAAATGTCTCAAAATTGTCAGACTTTATTGGTTTCATAATGAGTGAGACGCCATTTGTTTACATTTGTATATGCATCAGGCAGATGTGAATGTAGATGAGAAAATCATGGAAAATTGTAGTTTAAAAACAGTAAAATTGACTATGCTAACCAAAACGCTCCTCTGGAAAAATCAGTAAAAGCACGTCAGGCTATATGACGGTTCCATATAGGATACAATGTCGATTCCTGTTGGAGGATGCATATTTTCTATGAAAATTTCTCGGACATTCAGGCCGGTAAATGTTGTTAAGAGAGCAAATAGGAGTGATAGAGGAAAGGATGAAGAGAAGGATAGGGGATAGATCAAGGCAACTGGAGATATTGATTGACATTACATTTGAATAGTTGGAGATTATAGCTATCAGGGAAACAGGAAAAGAGGAGGAAGTTCCACAGGTGAGAAGTGCGAGACATGAAGCTATTGGAGTAGGAGAGACAGCTACATTTAACAGTTTTGACAGTGAAAGGGTGTGAACAAGATGCCAGCCTAGTAGAACACTTAAGTTCATGAAGTCTGAGAACCAGTGAAAGCAGCTCATTGGAACAGTTACTGTGAAAGTATTTGTAAAAAAAGACAGTGCGAGGCGACAGCACGTCTGTGAAAGAGTGACTGCAGACGAGATGCCAGATCAGGACCAATTACACTGCATATCAGTTTCTGGATTATTATTATTATTAAATATATATATATATATATATATATATATATATATATATATATATAGTTTATGCAAAACTAGGTAATCTGTATGGGTAAACCCAAGGAGGATGATATCCCGAGAGCTCAATGTAAATTCAGAGCAAATATATTTGAATAAAAAACAATATTGATCCATATTTTTTAAGCCAATCTAAGCTTTCGGCTTATATAAGCCATTATCAAAGATGACAATTACATTACAATATATTAAGCAATACACGGACAAGAATGTGATGATAGTCTGTTTCTGTTTACATGGAAGATTTCCAAGCAACGACAAACTTGTGCATATAAGATGCTGGAAGAATGAGAAGCTGTTGGTTTATACCATAAAATAAATAAAACAACACTTGTCTATATTATTTAATGAAACCCACATTAATGAAAAAATGCTGCCTAAATACACACAATATATATATATATTCATTTTTTTGGTAAAATGTCATTTTCTAGGTATATGCTATGATAATAAAGGTTTTGGTGACACAAAGCTTATTGTCTGTAAAGAATCTTATATACCATTTATGTAAGAATTTGCTTGGGGCTCTAGTATAAGAGATCATCATTAGAGAGTAAACAAATTTTCATTTTGTTCAGAACAGTCAAAGACTGGCTACTGTTTGTCCAACTAAGGATAGAGTTTGTTTTCATGCTGGGCAAGAGAATTTGGTTGTCTTTTGCCAGACTATCAGGGGAAGTCAACTTGAAAGTCCTTTCTTGTTTGGTGCACTCTAAGGAAATGGTAAAAAAGATGAGTTTTGAATCTAGAATTCTTCTCAAGAGAGAAAAATATGTGCAAAGAATATATGGATAAAATTCATTACCTTAACTCAACCATAATAAATTTGTTGGTCCGTTGTTGCTGGTAGGGTAATTTCTGAATAAAGAAGAGTAGATCTGAGTGGGTAGCAGGTGAAGGTGGTGGGGTTGTTTATAAAATGTATAATTGGGCTGAAGAATTAAAATAGATCATGAAAAACATTTTCAAGAGTAAAGTGTTAATCAGCTGACAACATTTTATGGAGTTTGTCTATTTCTGAATCTGTTCATATTCATCTATCTATCTATCTATCTATCTATCTATCTATCTATCTATCTCAGTATGTTTGTATTCATCTATATGTCTATCTGTTGTAATTTCTTTATCTATCTTTCTATTTTAATCTGTTTCTATCTATGTATCTCAATCTGTTCTATCTAACTATTAGAGTTTCTTCTTTATCTATTGATGTATGTATGTATGTATGTATGTATGTATGCATGTACGTATGTATGTATGTATGTATGTATCTATCTATCTATCTATCTATCTATCTATCTATCTATCTATCTATCTATCTATCTATCTCAATCTGTTTCTATTTATCTATGTATCAAGAATTAAAGAAAGAATATTTTGTGTTGCTTATATTCTCAGAATGGTCCATGTAAGTATTGGAGATTAGCAAAAGCACCAAAATTTCTGGACCCAATCAGTCAATACTTTTGGGACTTGATTATCTCCTTTTCATGGTTGTTTTATTCTATTTCATTTTCTTAATTTTATACTGATAAAATACTCATTTTTCTTCAATTAATTTTGAAAAAAAAAACCTATAGAAACTTTTTAAAACTTCAGCCATATCACATAGGTATGGCTAGGAACTGAACCCATCACCCCTGGTCCCAAGCAAGTTGAGTAAAGTGGAGAAGAATAAGAAAAATTTTCCCTTTTTTAAGCAGGTATTTTTTGGCAGATCAGATGTTGAAAATAATTACTTCTTTGGGACTTTAATCTCAGAATATACTGTTAATTGGGCCATACACAGGGTTATGTGAAGTGTTTAATATTTACTAATTCCACATCCTGAATTTTCATGATCGATTCAGAGTAGGTGCTGTTAAAAATTTCCTTCCAATTTCAGATCATAGTTTTTGTTTTGGAAAGGATGAGACCATTGTGTCCTTGTAACTTCTTCAAAAAAATTTTTTATGGAATTTTAAACTGAATATTTTACTTGCTTATAATGAATCTACATCCAAACTATCTGTCCCAATTACTATTACTCACAATTACTATTAGGTTGGTGCAAAAATAATGACGTAATAATGTCGTTTTTGACGTTAAAAAATACGTCAAAAAACGACATTATTACGTCATTATTTTTGCACCAACCTAATATATTAGCAAATTTGCAAACCACTATGTCAATCCACTAGGCTATTATCCCAAAGGACAATCCTGTATCTAAAACCTAGATCTTTAAACCTAATGTTCTTCTATGGCTATCTGATGTTGACACTGCAGCTACTGAGCCTTGCAGTCATTTCTCTTTCTTTGTTTATTAATGGCTCCAGTTTAGTATTTATATCTATGCTGTGCCTACTGAGGAGGCTGTCATACTTTAGCATATAAGATCTATGTGTCTCCAGAGTTTTTATTCAATCACCTGTTTAACTAAACTCAGTTTCTGACAATGGAAATGGAGTGAAAACTCTTCTTTTTTCCAAGGTAGCATTGAATGTATTAACACCTGATAACTCTCTATTTGATTGTGATTTTTAAACATATCTTATTTTGATTTCAGACATGCAATCAGAATCCATGTGGCTGGAAGAAAAGACAAGTAGTATGTGAAGACCCAATTTTAGGCTGTGAAAATGCAACCAAACTTGTATCTAAAATTCGCTGCAGTAACATCACTTGTGGAAACTGGACAGTTGGTGAATGGTCTGTGGTAAGTAACAAAGAATTTACAGAAATGTAGACAATAGTTCCCACATTGACTTTATCAACTGAGATATAAGTTCATCTTGTTTTTACCTTTTAAGCCTGGAATTTGCCAAATGCATCTGTAATCAGATAACGCTTATTTCAATATACAACAATACATTAGATCAGTGATTCTTAACCTTTTCCTTTGTTTACAGCCCATTCAAAGCCATTGCATTTCGGTAATCTTTATTCACGTAACTGAAAACAAAATAATACATTACAAAATCCCAGATTAAAGTGAATTATGCTGATATTTCTTTTTCTATACAATTTTAAAATGAAAAATTACCATTGTTGTTTGGTAATCTTTACCAAAATGTTTTATATTCTGTCTTCTTAAAGGCAAGAAAAATATTTTTTGCAGCCATGAGGTGACTAATATCAGGTATATATCACCTTCACAATCACTATATCATAGATTATTATGGTCATAGAAATACCAATTTTACTGCAGCTGTGGCAACAATTAGGCATTTAGATAATGATGGCTATTTGTCAAAAGAATTATTTCTGGATATTTAAATTTCTGTATTTGTTTGATTTTGACATCTCCAATTCATAGTTCGCAACTTGGAATTTTTCTATTTGCAAACAACCCAGTATTCTCTGTTCATCGAGTTGATAGTCCTTTCTTCCCTCTTTAGTTTATTAAACTTGTCTATGAAGTTCTATAGTTCTCTTTCATTGTCTGCCAATAACACAATGTCATCCGTGTAGTTTATATAGTTAAAACAGCACCCACCAATATTAAATCCTGGTTGGGTCAGAAACTGATTTAGATAGTGTTATGGTAATTTACCCATGCACACATGGACTCTCCCAGCTATAAATAGGAGCACGTACTGCCTTTTGGAGAGGGAATATTCCAGCAGTCAGCTCTGAGAGTCGGACCAAACATTCTTGCTGTAACACTCTCGTTTGTATATGCTTGTATTACTGTTTATGTTAATATATTTGTTTAACTCAGTTCCTCGATTGTGTCTTTATTTCTGGACCTAACAAGGCCACAACAGACAGCCTCAACCTAGAGCAGTGATTCTTAACCTTTCTACTTGTTTGCATCCCTTACAAACCATCAACCCATTCTCCCACCCACTTCCAGAATTGATGGAAAACAATAATACTGGTCTTAAGCATAAATAACGAAAACATTGTCTTTCTTTAATCTTTATTCACATAACTGACAACAAAATAATGGATTAAAAAACCCAGATTACTTTCATATTAGAAAAAAAAAAAATAATGGTCATATGTTCTTGTAATATGCGTGTTGTGAATGATTCTGGTTGAGCAACCAACTCTGTGACTTTGTTGCTGTTGTTTTCCATTCATGATAACATCAAATCTTGGTGTTGAGGTTCTGAGTGCTACTCGCATGTTGTGTTGAGGAACCAGTCGATTTCTGCTTTTGGTTTTGACATGAAGCAGACAGGAAAATTGAGTTTTTCACAGGTATGTATTTGTGAAAGGCACCAGCACAGCAAAGAGATTTCTTGCCAATACAGGATAATGTCTGCAAGTGAGATTCCAGAATTGCTTCAGGTGGTCATCAGTAAACTCCATTTCAATGCCACGATTGTTTCTCAGATAGGTGAGATCTTCCTTGATGTTGCTGTCATCATCAACATCTTCCAAATTCTGCCTAAAAGGCCACTGAATCCAGTTGTCACAGGTCTGCAGCTCTCCACACAAGAAGTAGCAATTGGTAAAATTTCTACAATGTAAACTTTTATGTCAAATTGCCAAACCCTACACTAGATTTTCCTTAATAAACCAACCCTAATAATTCAATATCCTCACACACCCTAGGAACTGATATCACACCCTAATCGGGTACCAGCACTCCTGGTTAAGAACTACTGGTCTAAACAGACAAATTTTTCGCCCTCCTTCAGAGAAAGAGTTCTACTTTTTTATTGACATAGTTTCTATTAGTTTCTTATTTATTTCCTCAAATTATATTGGCAAATTAAAGACTCTCTTGGAAAAATAAGGAAGCATTTGCTCTTAAAAATGATCTATGTTTAAACATATTTTTTGAAGAGAGAGAAATCTGAGAAGTGTTTCCCAAACTTTCCTCACAGACATGAAAACACTAGTGTTTCCAACTTTACTACAGTTTTACCAGCAATTGTCACTCGTTTTTGTTTTTCCTTAAGTATCCATTTACACTATTATGATAGTAGCAAATGGTAAAATTTCTACAATGTAAACTTTTTATGTCAGATTTTCAAACCCTACACTAGAGTTTCCTTAATAAACCAACCCTAATAATTCAATATCTTCACACCCCAGGTTAAGAACCACTACCTGAATACTAGAGGTGTCAGAAATTTTTTTTTTTTTTTTAAATCTACAACTTTAACAAAATTGTAGACCTCCAAAACTCTATCTCATAACCAAGGAGGCTAAATTCAAAAGAGAAATCAATTTACATTCTTCTAAAATCAACTTGTAGTACTTGATTTTCATATTTTTGTTTGTTTTTTGTTTTTTTTTTTAGATATATCAACTGAATTCAACTAACATCACATATTCAAATTTTCAATCAAGACAATAGCTTAGTCTGGAGTCCAGAGATTCAACAATTGAAATCTCTTATGGGCTGATTGGTTTAACTGGTTGGAGTGAGGATATTTCTTTTTGCCCCGAGTTGGGACTTTTTGATTCTTTCTTTGAAATTCTTATTCACTCTCAATATTAATATACAGTATCTTTCTCTTTTTTTCATTTTATATGTACTGTGTCCCTTCAGGGAAAAAGAATTCCTGGCTCTCCACTACTTTCATTTAGAATCAACTTTTAATATTCATTTTGCAGATATTCTTTTTACCCCCAAGGAAGGACTTTTTTTTTTTTTATTCTTTGTCTGAGATCTATATGTACTCTCAATATACAATATCGTTTTTCTTTTTATATGTACTGTGTCCCTTCCGATACTTTGATCCCAACTTGATTGCCGGGGAATGATGACAAGTGCAACTCAAATAGCATTCATTTCTTGGTCAATGAAATAGTGAATGTTTCCTTATAAGGAAACATCTAATATTTCTGTTACTGTTGGTAGTTTTATTTGTCTTTTTCAGTTCTTCATTATTATTCTTTTTTTGTTTTGCAGGAAAATATCATTAAAAATGTCCTTTATTTTTCACAGACCTCATTATAATTCCAGAATAACACCTTTCCTTGCAAACTGTAAAGTTTTGATCTCTTTCTAAAGAAGCACTCTCTCTTCTACAATGTCACCAACCTGCTCATCTGAGTGATTTCTGTTTGACATGAACACAGCTTCAGGCCAGACTCCCCAATAATTAGTTGATTCTTTTCTCTTTCCTTGTTTCATTGTTCTGCTTTTGTGGCCTGTCTTATTTTCACTTGCACTATTTTTATAACATGTGCCTTTTGTTTCATTTTTTGTTGTCAGTAGCATGCAGATACAATGCACATTGATGTCTTCTTTACTGCAATAACCTGATCAGGCACACCCTACCTACAAACTTTCAAGTTACGAATAAACCTTTGGTAAATTGAAATTTTCAACAGTGTTCAGGAGATCAAATGTTATTTACTGTTATCTGTTGTTGTATATTATGTTAACTCAGTAGACTCACCTCTGGAATATCAGGTCACATCCATGTTAAACCCACAGCCTCACCACTCTAGGTGTTACTGCTGTGTTTTTTATAGCAAGTAGGTTTTGTGGGTTAGCTAGGCTCACACCCATGTAGTTTTAAATTGAGAGTTTTCCTTCTCATAGATTAGTTGCCAACCAAATCTAGAAAGTCAAGTCTATCATGTTATTAACTAGCTGGAGGGAAAATAGATGGATTCATAATTCAAAAGGATATTTGTGATGCATACATACATATATATATATATATATATATATATATATATATATATATATATATATATATATATATATATATAATCCTAAGGAGCCAGGCAAACCTACCTAGGTTTCACCTAAATGAATCTTTAGGGTAAAGCTGGCTAAAAAGGAAAATAAAAAGGAAATATTCATTTTTAGCCAGCTTTACCCTGAAGATCCATTTAGGTGAAATTCTTAGAACTCATTAACTCCAGAATATCTTTCAGTAAGATAGTCATCTGTTGCTGATTGTCATGTGTGTCAGCAAATCTTTGTCCTTCCAAGGAATTTTTTCAATTTTTGGAATGGCCAAAAAATCACTAAAGTATAAGTATTGTGATAAAGTGGATACAACCTCCTAACCCCTCATATTTTTCTTTCTCTCCTATGTGCCATGTCCGTTCATAACATTAGCAATTATGCCACTCGATAAGTTTTGTTTCAATTCTGCCTATGGCTCTCAATAAGTTTTGTTTCAATGCCCCCTGTACTCAGTCTTTTCTCTCACCTTCACTGTTTGTGACCCAACGTCATGTTAGAGGCACTCCCACCTTGCTTGGGGTGAAATGCTTGAAAAAAAATTCCTGTCATTTGTAGCTCTTAATAAATTTTGTCTTTTTATTATCTATCCTAAACCTTGTTCTGACATCCATTTACTCAAACTCACTAAGTAGTCTATGCATTGTTTTTCTTTGTCCTTTTTGCCTGTGAGTATCAAATTTTTCAAGCCCTCTTTCCTCATTATGTACCCTAGAATTTCAACATTTCTGATATTAGATATGTGTTCTTTCTGTTTCTATTTTTGCTAAAACTTTGCCACTGTTCATGTGTTGGATTCTTGGTATTCTCATCATCCTTCTGTAGGACCATATTTCTGTTGATTTTTCGTCTTGTCTCATCTGAGAGGAGATTATCCGGCATTCAGAGCCATATTGGAAGACAGATATTACATAACAGTGTTCAGTACTTGTTTCTTTGTTTATAACAAAATTTTTCTGTTTCTTAATACTTTACATTCCCAAATCTTCTGTTAGATTTTCCTGTATTGTTTTCCTAATTATAGTGTGGATGTGTGGGTGGTGTAATTGAAAGCAGCTCTGAATGAGAAATTGAAGAGCCAGTCTCTAATTCGTGTACGCTGACTTATGCACAAACACCTTTGGAAAGGTATAAATCTACCTTTCCCCCAGCTATGGGTTAAATAGTAGAACAGGCATCTGGAAGAATTATTGTTATTCTGAAAAAATTCTTAAATTCACTTGCAAAAAAAGAATTCTCACAATCAAAATACATTTTGGCTTAAAAAAACCCATAAAGGGCTGATAAATTGTAAAAAATAAATTAAACAAATCAAAACTTAATTTATAATATACCTCATTGAAGAATCTACTCTAATTTCACACAAAATTTGATCAAAAAATACTGTTAGGAATTATGTTGTAAGGTAAGGATTCATGAGCCAGTCTGGTTGACTATTACAAATGAGTAGTGATGATGGCCCTCCATAGATTGCCTTTTTTTATTTTATTTTTTTATCCATGAATTGTCATGCTTTCTTCAGAATGATAGTGGACTCGTTTCCCATTGCCTCTTCTGTGGTTTGGAATTCACTCTTTTCCTTCCCTTAGACTGGTTGCCAACCAAGCTAGTGAGTTCTACTAGCGCTCCTATAAACTTAGAGTTAGGGAGAGACGGATTTATGCCTTTTTTCATAGGCATTAGTGATAGTCTTTTAAAAATTGCAGTTTTATGATAAAAACTCATTCTGCAGCATTTGACTGAACTACCTGTATCTTATCAACTGTTTTGTACTTTGTATTTGCAGTGTACCAGGAGTTGTGGCGGAGGAGTACAATATCGCAGAGTTGCCTGTATTGGTAGCAAGCATTGTGATCTTGAGGTAGAACCCAGCTCAGAAGAGAGCTGTAATCTCCAGGCATGTACAACACAGGCTTCCTCCACCACAACAAGCACTCCGGCAAGTTCAACAACTACGATCACAAAAATTATGACAAGGATCCCTACCACAATTCCAACAACAAAAACAACCCTGGTAACAATGATAAAGACAACTCCTGTTACAACAACAACAGCAACAACAACAACGACAACAACAGCAACAACGACAACAACAGCAACTACTACAACATTGACAACAGCCACCACCCAAAGGAGCACTACAGTTTCTCCCACCACACCTACCTTACCTTTACCCACAAGCACCAGTTTAAGCAAAGATACTCGTCAAAATAAAAATCAGGTAGAGAAAAATCACAGCAGTGATGTAAGCGGAAAATACAATGGACAATTTGTTTTTGATAAGCGACACAGGAAGAATTCTCAAAGAAAGAAGCCGAGAGCAGATGATAAGTTTTCACATAGAAACATCAATAAGACAAATAAATCTGGTAGAGGTAAAGCTGTTAGCCATCAGAACACAACTGAACACAAACCAGTAGCAACAAGCATGTCTCAAGAAAATGCTGCTGGAAATCAGAAACTATCAAAGAAGAACAAAACAATGCCAGTTCGCTTCCAATGGACAAGTAGGAATTGGACACAAGTAAGTTCTTTTTGACTTAAATAGTTTTAAGGTTGATGTGTTAAGTCATCAGTCAGAATCCATATCTAGGAACAGGAGATTCTACTGGACTTGACACATTGGAAATTATATCTAAAAGATAATTACTGCTTTAATGCATTTAAGCAAAAAAAACTATTCTTGGTTTAGCATCAGGATGTTTGATATTTTTATTATTATTATTATTAGTTAATATGAGAAACCTTGCTGGAATTTGAACTTGGATCTATGAGTTCTCACTCTGAAACTTTATTCATTACATCACCTGCACATCCAAGCTTACAGCACCTGGTATTCCTGGATGATCACCAATCAAGGCACTGACCAGGTTCAGTGTTGCTTAACTTCAGTGATTGAATGTGAACTGGTCTTTCAACATGATCTGGCTGTAAGCTCAATCTGTTAAACTGTTAAATTATATATATTTTGTATTTACTTGCTTGAATTTGTTAAAATTTCTTGTTTTTCTTATTTAAATTTATGATGTATCTTAATTCTTCTGTTAATGATTGACTAAGTTCTTGGCAATTTCTACAACAATAAAATATCCATAGAAATTCCCATATCACATCATTAAATATTTGAGCTTAACAACATTAACAAAATATTGTAATAACAATCAGAAATATGAATGCTGGTTGTTATTTAAAGAAGTAAGGGGATACAAATGAAAAGATTTAAAATTGACAACTTTTTCCATTTCTTTTCTATCTCTTTGTCTTTATTTAATTTTCTTACTGAAACCAATTATCTTTTTTAAATGCTTTTTGTTTCTCATCAAAATTAAATACTTCATTATTTATGAGGTATTAGCAGAAGATGTTAAACACTTCTATTTTTCTTTCTTTCTTTTTTTCACTGAAACCAAGTAGTGTCGTTGATATGCCTTTTCTCTTTCCATGTGATCAAAAGGGAACAGTCCATTATTTATGAGGTATTGGCTAGGCATAATAGTCGTGTGAACTCAGAAATTAACGAAGGGAGCGAGAAGCACAATTATTATTATTATTATTATTATTATTATTATTATTATTATTATTATTATTATTATTATTAAAATAATAATTGAACAAAATGATGTATCACTTCAAATATATTTCAACACTTAGTAAACAGTGCGATTTAAGAAAAGTAAAAGGAAAAAAGACATAGTGTTTAGCAATGTTTTGACAGTATGCCTGTCCTTTTCAGATTATGTTTAAAAATTGGTTACAAGTAAAACACTTGTGTGCAATTCAAGTTAGTGAGTGCTGAAATGGTAATAATGAGTGAGGTTTTTGAAATAAGGGGAAGAAAAGGTTGTAGGAAGTGCAAATTATCTGATCTGATGCTCTTGAGATTCTTGATAAAATCCAAAGAAGAATCTGCAATGTTATTGGTCCTGACCTGGCATCTCAGCTTCAGTAACTTTCCCACTGCCATTCCCACTGTAGCTTACCTGTGCCTTTTCTATAAATACTTTCATGGTAATTGTTCTGATGAACTCTCTGTTGCAGTGCCTAGACTTTATGAATTTAAGTGCAGTACTAGATTGGCAGCTAGGTCTCATCATTTTACAGTTGAAATGGCTAGATGCAACCGTAAGTTCTATGATAACAGTTTCTTCTCTCACATAAGATTCACTTATTGGCATCTCGGCTTCAGTCACTTTCCTACCACCATAATGTAGCTTTCCTTTAAATAATTTCATGATTATTCTTCTTTTCACTATGGTACATAGACTTTATGAATTTAAGTGCAGTACTAGATTGGCGGCAAGGTCTCATCATTTTACAATTGAAATGGCTAGATGTAACCGTAAGTTCTATGCTGACAGTTTCTTTTCTCACACTTCTCGCTTGTGGAACTCTCTTACAGATTATTGCTTTCCAGTTGACTTTGATCTTCAAAAATCTAAATGCAATGTCAATTGCTATATACTGTCTTCTTAATAATTGTTCTTTTATTGTTCTTACTCCTTAATAATGGGGAGGATGGTGGAGTAATGAATAGCACCTCGGATTGAAGAATCAGAGAGCTGAGTTTGAACTCTAGTCATTACATTCACTTGCGTGCTAATACCTTTGGGAAAGGTATGAATCCTCTTCTTCTCCCCTGCCAGCTATAGGTAAATAGCAGGATAGATTGCGTTCTATAAACTTGGATGGCAACTGGTCTAGGTGAAGGAAAAACTCTGAATTCAAAACCGTCCTCGGGAGGGTTGGGCTCCATCTGGCTATTTTACCCACAAAACAACACTTCTATATGGCTGGATTAGTAAACATGACACCTCTATGACCCTATGGGCTACAGGATAAAAAAAAAACATTTTAATAGTGTTCATTTTTCTTTTTCATTTTATCTAACACTCAGTAATCTCTTGCTTCTTAGTGGCTTTATTGCCTTTCTTGGGGATGAAATCATTAAAAAAGAAAAAATTATAAGGATAAGAAGGATAGCTAATAATTGCCATTGAATTGGTTTATATTAAAGTATTCAAGGAAGTACACATATTGGTGGCTCTTTCATAAAATAGATGTCAGAGGGAAAGTTTTCTTCTTATGTTTGGGACACAGAGAAATAAGAGGTACTCTACTGCATGGAAATAGCATGGAGATTCATTACAGAAAAGGTTTGAGTTGGTGAAACTAAAGTCAGTTAGGTAATGTTGTTTAGTGGCATATCAACCTCTATTTAATGTCAAAATTTAAATATTTAGAATACAATTTTATGACTTCAACTACATAAAATGTATTGTTGGTCGTTTTGCTTCAAATAGGTATTGCTGGTAATTTTAATATAAATTGGTATTGGTTGGTAATTTTACTACAAAAATGTATTTTTATACTTCCAGAGTTTTAATTTTATTTGGGAGTTCATTATTTGCCCATAGCTGGGATGCTAATAGGTGCTACCACTTCGTTGAAACTAAAGGGTTATACACCAATGTTAGGATGCTTGTCTCCATTTTTAGTTGTATAATTAAAAGAAAAAACTTGTAGTGCCAACAAATGGTTTATTTTATGCAAATATTTTGACTAGCAGTTGCCGATCTTGGTCACTCCTTAATTTGACATCTTTGCTCCAAAGAAAAATATGATATGACAAAAAAAAAAGGCAATTTATAGAGTAAAAAACAAAAATCCATTTTTTTTTCACACTTCGACTTTCTCTTACGTTGTAAATGTCATCAACTCAGTTTGTTTTCCTTGATTTGAATTCTTAAGCATTTCAAGCTTCTTTGCACTGTTTTTACTCAAACTAAGGAGTAACCAAGACTGGCAACTACTAGTTGAAATATTTCCATAAAATAAAACATTTGTTGGAACTAAAAAATTTACTATAATATATTAAAATATACTTGCATATTTTCTTTCTTATTATTCAGTTATATAAAAACCAAAATTTAAAATATTGCCTATTTACACTAGTTACAGTGTTCAGATGAATAGAAGTAAGAAAAAAGAAAGCAAAGATTGAAATGTTTAATGGCTGGTTCATTGAAAAGTTAAACCTTGTCAATTTGAAATTTTTTCATTTCCACCCACTTCTGTGGATATTTTATTGTCGTATGAAGTTATGAAGGTATTTAATCATTAAATTATTCGATCATGACTTAAGATTCATTAGAAAATTTAAAAAGGAAAACTGTGAAATTTTCAAGGGTCTTTCTTTTTTATCATTCAATAAAAATAACTAAAGAATGCAGAAGAAGAAGGACATTAATGTCTAACACTCTGCATTATTCACTACTTTCCTTTCCACTGCATTGCTTTTCAAGGCACTACAGCACTACTTAATTTCAGTCATTTCCTGTTGCCATAGCAGGATATGACAACACAACTGCAAAATTCAAATACACTATCATTCATTCATTTGAGTCCCTTGCAGTAGCAAGATAAATTCTTTGCTTTGCAAACAAGATCACCTCCAGAATATTAAAGGTTAAAAGCATGGAATTGTGTAGGTGATACACATGTTTCGGTGATACACATGTTTCGGTGATACACATGTTTCGGTGATACACATGTTTCGGTGATACACATTTGCTTGTGTGTGTGTGTGTGTGTTGGTGGGAGTGAAAGTGGGGTTTCAATCACTGGTGGTGAGGATATCTCCTTGCTTGGGAAAAAGAGAGAAAAGAAGATGAAGATCAGAAGTGTCTCATTTTTATAGATTCTTGTCAGTTTGGCAAAACCGTCAAACCTCTGAGGGGATAATCCACAGCTTAAACATTTCTTAGTCAGGTGGATGACATTCATAGGAGAGCCTTAAGCCAGTGGTTTCCAAATGGTACGTTGCAATTGTGGTGGAAGAGGATAGTAAGTGAAGTGGAACGATTGAAAGACAATCAAAGATTTAGAAATAGTTTTAAAAAATCCATATGCCAGAAATTGATATGATTTCAAAATTTAAAATATTATCAGGGATTACTTGTAATTGCATGTATGAGTCCCAGTCTAAATAGTTCTAAATCATTATTGACTGATTTATTCATTGTGATATTTTTGCATTATATCAAGTATTAAGAATATAGTAACTGGGCTGTGTAAATTGGAGGAGATGATAATGTTCTGATTTTGAATCCTTGGTTATCTTCCTTTAACTCACTCTTAGTTTTTATTTTCTAATGTGCTTTTTATCATGCAAAATTTGTTCAGGTGTAAGCAAACTTTCATTCCGAAAATTTGATCCAGGGTAAAAAAAGTTTGAGAACCACTGCCTTAAGTGAATACATTTCAATCAAGTGAAATGATTCTATAATAATATGTAATTTAATAATTTATATATAATAATAATATAATTTATAATAATAATAATAATAATAATATAATGATTTATATATAATGATAATCCATAATATGTAATTTAATAATTTATATATAATAATAATATAATTTATAATAATAATAATAATAATGATAATATAATGATTTCTATATAATGATAATCCATAATAATATGTAATTTCATAATAATTTAATAATTTATATATAATAATAATATAATTTATAATAATAATAATAATAATAATAATAATAATAATAATAATAATAATAATAATGATGATGATGATGATAATATAATGATTTATATATAATGATAATCCATAATAATATGTAATTTAGTAATTTATATATAATAATAATATAATTTATTATAATAATAATAATAATAATAATAATAATAATAATAATAATAATAACAATGATGATAATGATGATATAATGATTTATATATAAAGATAATCCATAATAATATGTAATCTAATAATTATCCTATTATTATTGTTTCAGTGTGAGATAATCAACCCGTATCAATCATGTGGAGATGGTAACCAAAGTCGTGTTGTCTACTGTATGGATTCATTCTCTCCACACAAATCTCCTGTTCACAGTATTTGGTGTAATTTTTCAGTAAAACCTCCAGAGAGAAAAAAATGCAAAATCCCATGCTTGAAATGGATGACTTCAAGTTGGTCATCGGTAAGTAAATGATAGCTATTCCTTTTTCTTCATTATATAAAAGAAGAAATGTCTTTTTATGTTTTTATGAGTTTACTTTCATAAATATAAAATTGTTATGATGGGCCTTGCTTGACTCCTGTTTTTGGTTAGTAGTCTAATGGGAGCAGAGCTAGGGAAGAATGATTTATTCTCCTATGTGTATTTCTCTCATCATAGGCATTATTATATCTGAATATCTGTATGGCTGAAGGGAAAAACAATGTCAATCATGCTTGCTTCTCAGAGAGTTTTATAATGCCACATTGTACACAAAGTTAGATATATACATGTGTCCCATGCAGAGAATGTATAACATATATACAACAACAAACAGTGTGTAAGAAAGGAGAACCATACTTGTAATATTTCCTGAAGTGGAAACTGGAGTTACCCTGGTTTCTCTATGAACCTGTTTAGGCCATGTGGTTTTTCCTGTAAGACTTACTGTTGTGGGTTAGCAAGTCCTTCTTCTCTGGGCTCTACATCACAATTACCCTTCATCATTCTATCCCCTGACATCATTTACTGGCTGTCACATGAGCCTTGTGACTATCTCAATGTAAGTATCCCTACAGTAGAATATGACATATATTCATCACAACAACAAAGTGAGACATTTATAATATATATATATATATATATATATATATATATATATATATATATATCAGAATGGTTTTGTTGTACAAGTTTGGCAGATGTATGAAAGTTCTTGTAATGTAGATGCAAATGGAATATTTCTGGTTAGTGCTTATTTTGGTGAATGAATATATTATCTGGAAGTGATAAGTCTATAAGTAAAGGAAATATTAAACACGAGGAAGTGATATTTGGGTAAGTTGACTTTCCTGTGATCTTAATATCAGGAACTGCTCAATTCCATATGCTCTGCTTGCAAGGAACCGGCTGAAAAGAAGGAGGTCCCTAAATTTTTGGCCAATAGGACTGTTTCCTTTTTTCTATGGAGTCATGAGAATTAGATTAATTTTTTATTTCATGTAATCATGAAATCACTACAAAACAATAGGTATAAACAGCCTAGATAAGATAGATATGAACAGTCCAAGATAGATAGATAGATAGATAGATAGATAGATAGATAGATAGATAGATAGATAGATAGATAGATAGATAGATAAAGAAATAACTTAGATAGATAGATAGGGACAAACTGTGATAGATATGAGCAAACTAGGAAAGATAGATACAGACAGACTGCAATAGATAGATTGAAAGATATGAACATAGAGAGAATAATAGATAATAGACAGACTGCAATAAATGAATGGATAGATAGATATAGGTGGACAGACTGTGATAGATAGAAACAGATTGAGATAGATAGATAGATAAATATGAACCAACAAGAAAGATAGATATAGAAAAACTGCAATAGATACATTGATAGATTGAAGGGCATGAACATAGATAAATAGATATGAACAGACTAGGAAAGACAGATATGGAAAAACTGCAATAGATAGATAGATAGATAGATTGAAGGATATGAACATAGATAGAAAGACATGAATAAACCAAAATACATAGATATGAATAAACTGATAGATCAAAAAGGGAAAAATAGATTGGTTGAAAAGATAAAAGAATAGATAGATAGATAGCTATGAACAAACAAGGAATGATAGATACTAACAGACAAGTATAGATAGATAGATAGATAGATAGATAGATAGATAGATAGCTTTTTGTTCTTATACATATAGACACAGGGATGCTTGCAGGAGAGAAATACACAATTCCATTTTTCTCAAAGCATCCCCTAACCCAAATCCTGCTGGGGTCTAAAGCAGCAAATTATTCATTGTTGTAGTTGCAGTTTTCAATATTTTAAAACCAGCTTCAAATATAATTCCATGAGACTTCAGGAACATTATTATTTTTATAACTTTCTTGCATGTGTGTATATAAATATGACTTCGTTTTCTTTTCTCTGTTCTTGATCGTATTTGGGGCCAACGTCAGACAAGAAAATTTTGTAGAAGACCTCAAAATAAAAATAAAATGAAAAATATATCAGATATCAATGGCAGCGGTCCACATGAATTGCAAAACCTTGGGAAAGCGAAGTCTGTCAATTTTTATGATGTTTTGAATTCGTATTTTGAATTCTCTGTAAGTGATTTGATTGGCTGATCAAGGATGTCATAAGATCAGTGTTACAAATGAAAGACAAATAACAATGATACAATGAAAATAACAGAGGATAATTGTTGTTTTTGTCAGCAGGAATAATTCTCTTCATAATGATTCATCGGAGGCCCTTTGTCAACACTTTCCCACATAATCGATTCAGATAGATGCAGACACTGAGGCGGAAATCAACAAATATATATCTATGCATTTATATCATCAATTATAGATGCAGACAAAACTATACTATATTTATTCAGTTTCTTTTTTTTTATTTTTGAAAGTGATTATTATGCCTGCACAGAACAATATACAAGCAGTCAATGCATGGAACAAAATATGGACTCTTTAAGGTTTTATTATAGAAGTCAATGTTTTCACAAGAAAATTACTATTAATCAACCGATGTTTGTAAACATTCCAGTTGGTAAACTTATATTTATATAAGAAATAGATCTATCATTATTGATAATAGCTGGTTTGGGGAGTGTTGGGCTTTAGTATGCTGACAAAATAAATCTTTATATTGGTCACAGTGAGAATAGATGTTTCCATTCAGAAAACATTCAGGATTTGTTGACCAAAAAGTTGGCATTACCGACAGTCAGAATTTATAAAAATACGTCTCTTAAAACAGTTTATTGGCAAAATAGGCTACTCAAATTCACAAACTGTTAACACACTTTCTAGTACTGACAGTAGTTTTCTTCCTAACCTTTTGTTTGAGACTGTATGGAAAGCCAACATATATATCATTATTTTCCTTTCCAATTACATGTGCTTCCCACTTTAGTTGTAATGATTTAAGAACATGACTCTCCGTTATTTAGTATTACTCAATAATGTTGATAAAATTTTCAGGATAAACTCTCTGCATAAAAGTTTTGTGGCCACCAAGAAATTTATTTAAAAAAAAATCACCTTAAAATTATTTTTTTAAAGTAAAAGATAAAATTTCACTAGCTACAGTTTATTTGCTTTTATTTTGACAAAATGTAAGTATATATTATAAAAAAATTATCATACAACAGCATCATATTTTCTTTTCATCAATAAAACCATCATCTGCCTTAATTACTGCTTTACAAATTATTGACATTCTTTCCAACAGTTTTTGAAAAAAAATAGATGGTAGACCTTTCCAAGTATTCTATAAGCACTGAAAAAGCTCACGCTCACTCTTTGGATATTCTCTTCAAACTCACTTATCTAATTCATCCCATAGAAGAGTGGTCAGATGATTGAGGTGACCAAGTCATGATTTTCAAATTTTGTTCCTTTTTTAACATAATTTAGTATTTAATGCAATTTTTTTAACATAATTTAGAATTTAATGTACTCACTCACCCCTGCTGATCTAATTCAGTTTTTCACACTGGATGCTGTCAAAAATAATTAAGTTCAGCTGTTAAGTCTGGAGCAGTTTTCTTTCTATTTCTTTTGCTCTCAATAATCAAGTGTTTATCTTCAGCAGCAGTTGTCACTTTTGATGCTCCAACTCTTTTTTTTCTGTCAGATATTTGCACCTATTTCTAACTGCCTTTGTAATGAATATTGCACTCCATGTCTAGTAATCTTCAACTTCTTGGCAATTTGTCTTTGAAAGTAGCCTTCTTTGAATAAAGTTTCAATTTGTGCTTTCACCTAAAATGTTTAACTGCTTTGATTTTGCTATTTTGTGCAAATTACTTCAAAATTAAAAATAAAAAATAAAAATTAAATTACAAATAAAAAATTAAATTTATTAATTAATTAAAAATAAAAATTAAAAATAAATAAAAAAAACACTATGAAAATACTGTCATAATGGCGCCATCATTTTTTTTTCAAACAGAGACAGCTACATAGGTTTCGTTTACAATATTAGTCAGTGCTGAGTTAACATTTAGAACCTGTATTAACATTTAAATTACTTGAAAATTTTGGTAATAACCAAAATTTTACTGATTGTTTAATGATGAAAATAAAAGATAATGTTTCTCATACAAAATATTGATAATATATCTAAATGTATTTTGGACAAATATGAAATTTTTGGTAGTAAGAGGATCCTAGAGAAAAAGACTGGAAAATAAAAGCAAAAACACAGTAATTACTGAAATGTTGTCTTTTACTTTAAAAGAATACAAAAATATTTCATTTTCAGGAGATTTTTAAAGAATTTTCTACTCAAATATATTTAAAAAGAATTGTATACTCAAACATGTTTAAAATAGTATTTTGTACTCAAACATGTTTAAAAAGGATTCTCTACTCAAACATGTTTAAAATAGTATTGTCAACCCAAACATGTTTAAAAAATGTATTGTTTACTCTATGCCATATATATAGAGATAAAGAGTGCTACAGAAAAATAGCTGTACCAACATTCCTACTCTGGCTTACATCCTCAAAGTCCATTCAAGAACAATCAAGAGAATGGTAAATAAGTTTTAAAAAGTGGTAACAACAGAGAGAAAAACTGGATCAGGAGATCACAGCAGCAAGAGGGATCATCATTTCAACTTAGAGTTAAATAGATTCTTATTGTTCAAAGTAGAGTCCAATAGTGTTATAAAAACCTTAGAGAATTCCAGTAAGATATCATTAATCATTTCTAAAATACAACGGTTTAAAGCTTAATCTAACAATTGGACAATTTTGCTGTTACACCCAACATCCAATATTTCTAAACATTTATAATAACATACCTTTCCACACCTGCAATTCAGAAAAATCCTTGTCAAAAATACCTCCATACTTTTCCATGAAAAGAATAAACACAAACTAAAAATTCTTGAAGCTATTTATATAAAAATATTGAAACGAAACCTCAATAAAATTAGTTATGAATACTCCACAAATATTTTAAAATCTGTACAATAGATAGTCTTTAAATGTTAGCGCTTATCATTAATAGTTTTTCCTTTATTTCACAACTAATCAAGTCTAGAATTTTTCCACAGCATACCTAGTTACCTCCCCTTAAACAGTGTCCCTCACCCAAGCCATGACACATCATTCCTGACTGCACATATAAAAATGGTAATTTCTTCTTGTCATTTAATAACCACACAAAAAGCTTATCCACAAATATGAAAGGATTCTATTGAGAACAAGTAGACAGAACATGTCAAAATTATTTAACAAAACCAGCTGAAATATATATATATATATATATATATATATATATATATATGTGTGTGTGTGTGTGTTTGTGTGTATATGTGTGTGTGTGTATATATATATATGTGTATGTGTTTATATATATGTGTATATGCATATATATATAAATGTGTATATATATGTATGTATAAATATATGTTTGTATATATATATATGTGTATGTATATATATATATGTGTTTGTGTATGCACATACACACACACATATATATATATATATATATACACATACACACATATATATATACACATACACACACATGTTAAGGAGGTGGTAGATAACATTTCATGCTTATTTTTATCTATTTTTTTTCTTATGTGTGTTGTAGTGTAGTGGATAATCATTCAGTATGAGAAATTGGATTGTAGAGTTTCAATTCCTACTAGGTTTTGTGTAATCTTTAATTGTGGATTAATTATATTTATTAATTATATATTAGATTATTTCTATTTATTAATTATATTTAATCTTTAATTGTGGATTAAGTATATTTATTCCTTTTCTGAAGTACTTTTTCTTTCACTAATATCAGTGTCCCCACCTTGGGATGTACGCATCCTGTTGATGAGCACATCTTTTGTCCTGTTAGTTCCCTTATATTTTATGCATATTTGCTTTATCTGTGATACTCATTCTGCATATTTATGCACGTTTTCTTTTAAGTCATTCATCTTCAGCTCGTTTACATTTGTTCTAAATTCTTTTCTACAGAGTCTTCTATTCTGTGCCATACCTTGGCTAGGTTTATTACATTCAGATACCACTGGGGAATGTATAAATCCATCTCTTCTCTCTGCTAGCTATGGATTGGATAATAAGACAGATTGGGTTATATAGCCTTGGATGGCAAGTAGTCTACTGCAGAAAGAAATGACAACCTCTTCTGTCAGAAAATCTTTTGTCTAATCAGACATGAATTGAAAGAGACATAATTATACAAAGCTTGTATTGCGTATGGCACTTAACTGACTGATTGTGTTATTTTTTTACAGTAACGTTCACCCTGTACAAGGCCTGGAGGGGCACTCAAGGTAGAGGGTTACATTAAGGTGTAGTTTATATGGATAGGAGGAGAAGATAACAGTTAACTCTATACTTGGAATGGTTAAGGCTGTAGCAATCAGGGAAACAATTTGGGAGTCTGTTCCACAGAGCTGCAGTTTGTGGGAAGAAACTGTTTGAGTGGGGACGGAGGGTGGGTTGTTTGCTACTATGCAAGTGGTATCTTGGCATTTTTTGTATCCTATTTCATCATTTTGAGAATATCATCTATCATTCATTCTTTTGTTCTTTGTTTATTTTTCTTCGAGATGATCTCAATTGCTAATGTTACTAAATCTTCTCTTAATGTGTCCCACTTCAACTTTCCATTCTCATTTTATCCTTTAATATTATCCATATATTTATCCTTCACATTCGAGTCATTAGGAAATCTCTTGTAATGCAATTTGAATGCTCACTTGGCTCTCATCAAAATCCACCATTTTGCTCTAAGTTTACCTATCACTGGCAGGTGATTACTCCTGTAGTTGGTACTTTGGTATGTTTTGCTCCATTCTTGAATTTCTTATTGACAGTCAATTTGTTTTTTGTTTCTCCTCCTCGGTTTCTCCATACAACTTGTGTGTTCATGAAACCAAGTGTTGGCTACAACCTGGTCATTTGCTGTGTATCATTGGACACGTTTTTCTTTACATTCATTATGAGTTCTGAGTTTGACTGTGCCAACTATTTCACTAGTTATCTCCTTGCCTACTTTAGAATAATAATAATAATAATAATAATAATAATAATAATAATAATGATAATGATAATGATGATAATAATAATAATAATAAGTCATAGGTGGGCTTTAGGCAAGGACATGAAACAAGCTTTGGAGTAAATGTCTGTAAAAATACAAAAATATATTTAATAAGCCCAAATATAATAATAATGATAATAATAATAATAATAATAATGATAATGATAATAATTCCCTTTCTCACAAACATGGAATGTCTTCTCTCTGTCTACAAATATTTTCATGACAACTGCTCAGACAAGCTTTTTTCCCTGGTGCCCAGACTACATGAATTTAAGTGTGCTACTAGATTGGCATTTAGGTTTCCCTGATAACTACAATCTTCAAAAATTTAAATGCAACAGTAATCACCATCTTCTATCTTCTTGAATCCAGTTCATCTTTTGACCTTTTTTTTCAATCCTCCCTATACTCAGTCTTTTCTCTCATTTTCACTTCCTGTAACACTGTATACGAGTGACATTTTGATTTTGCTTGGGGTGAAATGATTAAAAAAATTTTTTTTTTTAAATTATAAAGACCTGTGAAAATCTTACAATTTTCCAAATTAAATTTTCTGACAAATCTTAATTCTTAAGTTAAAGATTGTATAAGCTCATGGTAAGTTCTATGAAAAATATCCAGTCACAAATATAAATGATGGTCATCATTTTAAGAAGTAAGGGGGTACAACTAAAAAGATTTGAATTGACAACTTTTCCATTTCACTAAAACAGCTGTTAAAAACTTCTTACCTTCTTTTTTTCTTTCATTCATTTTCTCACTGAAACCAAGTAGTGTTTTTTCCATTTTTTCTACACAATCAAAATGGAATAGTCCATTATTTATGAGGTACTGGAAGGGCGTAATGGTCGTGCTAGCTCATAAAGGGAGGAATAAGCAAAATTATAATAGGATGATAAATGTTAATACAGAAATTCCAAAGAAACCCCCTCAGTATTTGAGACACAAATGATTGTGCTCAAAAATATCGCTCACATACACAGAAAAAAAAAAAACAATCTCAGTGTAATGTACTCAATAATATTCTAAAAAAAACCATCCTTTACCTCAGCTCTTTTTTTTAATCATTTCAGCCCAATCAAGGCAATAATGCCACTAAGATGCAGGGGGTTACAGAGAACGAGAAGTACTTTAGGGAAGAGAAAGGACAATAAAAGAACAGGATTCAGGAACTGTCTATATTTCTGAGATGAGGTATTATATACACTATTTGGATTATTGTCCTCATCTTTGTCGTCATATTTATTACAACGTTTCGGCCATTGTACACTCCAGCTTTCTTCAGGTGGTTGGAATGTCGAACTGAATCCTTTATTTCGCTCACTGGAGTAGACTGTTCTAGTTCCACGTGCCATGTTTAATGGATGTCAGTTATCCCCTTAAGGACACATGGCACAGTAGACAAAGGTGATAATTAGATCCAGTAACAGGACCCAAAGAGTGTGAGTTCAATACTTGGTTAAAGCAGTGGCGGACTTTCAGATGGAAATTAACAGGAGATAACTGATAACTGACATCCATTAAACATGCCACGTGGAACTAGAACAGTCTACCCCAGTGAGTGAAATAAAGGGTTCAGTTTGACATTCCAACCACCTGAAGAAGGCTGGAGCATACAACGGCTGAAACGGTGTAATAAATATGGCGACAAAGATGAGAACAATAGTCCGAATAATGTAAATAGGAATCAGGAACACAGAAGATGGATCTTAGTGCTGCATTTAAATCTTTGAAGATCAGAGTTGATAGAAAAGAAAGAAATTGGAAGGGATATCTGCAGAAAAGATACTATTAGAGTAGAATTGACAGTTGCATCTGACTAGTTCAAGAGAATAATGGTGAGACCCAATTGCTACAAAAATATTTGTAGAAGAGACAGAGGGAAGCCACATTACATAGGTGGGAAAGTGACTGAAGATGATATGCCAGATCAGGATTGATTAAATTGCAGACCCTTCTTTGAAATTTGTCAAGAATCTTGAGATATATAGCAGCAGCAGTATTCAATGCCTGGATGAATGGTAGATTCAAGGGGTTCTGATGAGAAGAATTGTATGGTTTGGCATAGTGAACCAACTTCCTTTGCAGCAGAGCCAGCAATCAATTCAATATAATCACTTGACTTCATGCCAATGGAAAACATGAGCCCAAGAAGGCACAAAGAGTTTCTCTCCTGGAGGTTAGCATCAGTTGGATGTAGTTGGATCTCTCGGATTGATTGGAAAAGGTTTTGATAGATCCATTGAAGAGATTCCTTAAAGAAATACAAAAAAATATACTCACAAGTACAGCTCACAAATTATGAATGGCTTTATGTAAAATGAGTGTGATTTTACCAAAAAATGATCAGGGGAAGACGTCATCAAGCCATTTGTGACAATATGTCACTGGTTGAGACCCGGAAGGAAAGGTGTAGGCAACAGAAACCCAATAAAATAATGTGGCATATGATAACACCAACAATCCCCATTGTAGTTGGAGACTTCGGATTGGTTGAAAAATATTCCAGTAGACTAATTGAAGAGATTACTGGAAGCCCATACCTTAAAGAAATACAAAAATTCTTCTCGCAAGTACAGTCCACATCTTACAAAGGGCTTTATCTATGTAAAATATGTTTGTTTGTTTTTTTATTCACTGGAAAAAAATGTGGAACATGTGGGTATCAATATTTCCAGTTGTAGTTAAAGCCCTTGGAAAAGGTTCTGATAAATTAATTGAAGGGATTCCTGGAAGCCCATGCCTTAAAGAAATACAAAAAATTGTGCTCACAAGTAGAACTCACACAGTGCAAAGAGCTTTATCTATGTAAAATGTGTGTGATCTCCTTTTTAAAAAAAAAAAAAAATGATCAGGGAAAAACATCATAAACCTTAGGCCCAGAAGAAAATCTGTATACAACAGAAATCAAAGGAAATAATAATAATAATAATAATAATAATAATAATAATAATAAAACAACAACAAATACAGATCAAAAATATTTTAAATCTTCATTTTCTCCCCCAGCTATGGGTAAATAGAAAGACAGACTGGGTTCTATAAAAAAATTAAAATCTTTTTTTGGGCCTCATAAGAAAAGGAATGGAAAATTTTACTAACAGTGTCCCAGGTAACGTCAACATACAAGTTGACCAGAATATCGCCCTACTAGGAGCACCCCAAATACTAAGAAAAGTGATATCAATTAAGTGAAAATTCTCCTATAGGGCCTAAGGACCATAGTTTAGACCCAGCTCTGCAGGATACAAAGTAGAAAACATAACATACACAAATAATAATAGCACACCACATGCTGAAAAATAGTCTGAACGTCACCCTGAACTAATTATAGAAGGTCATGAAGTCACTAGGACTCCACCATTTATACAGACAAATATAAAAGCCAATAAACCAGACATAGTGATTAATGATGACAAAAATTGCTTTCTCATAAATATGGTAGTACCATCAGATAAAAATATATCTCTTAAAAAATATGACAAATAACTATAAGAATTGTAAAATAGAAACTTAAAAATATATGGCACATAAAACTACTGTCATGTCTATAATAAATGGAATGCTGTATACAACCAAGAAATCTATAAGCAAGAAGATAAAAGTTCTATTTTCTTTTTTTTTGCAAATAATTAAGAAAATGGTCCTTGGATTATTTTCTATTTTTAATCTGTTTGATATTGGCTTATCTTGCTGTACAAGCTATGTTTTGGTATTTAAATGTTTGAATATTTTAAAAAATATATCTTGTTTAAAACTCCCTCCGAGCTATAGAATGTTTCTAAGCATGCTATCATTGTAAATGGATATCTGTTGAAACAGCCTTTATTCTGGAAATCTCAAAAGTTGTGCAGATAAGTAACACCAGGCAGCAACTATTTTGGAATGGTTCCTTTCTTTCTCTTTTCTATTTTCTATCTTTTCTGTTCTCTCTTTAGTGTCCTTCAATGTTATTAACTTCCTTCTTATTTCAAATTGTTTTCTTCCAAGTAAAATTTCTCTTTTGTTTTTTCTTGGCTTCTCTTTCCATTTTTATTCTTTCTCTCCACATCTCCCTTTTACTCGCCACCATTTTTTTAAAAATAAAATGGTAACCAAATAAAAGGCCCAAGAGCCACTTCAGGTAGAGGCTTACTGAGTAAAGTAGAGTATGGAAAGTAAGAGGAGAAAGTAAGTGCAAACTATGACTATATGTAGGATAGATAACAGTTGATGCTAAATATGAAATGGTTAAGATCATACTGATTGAGAAAGCATCCTCTTGGGAGTCTGTTCCACAAATTAATCATTCTTGAGAAGAAGCTATCTGAGTGGAACTTCTTCCTTACTAATGGAATACAAAAGGAATGGTGATGATTCAACCCTGTGAATATGGCAGGACAGGTTTTAGATGTAAAGGTCTGAACTGGTGGAACTAGAGAATGTAGCTTGTCAGAGCATTTTCCATAGAAGCAGCAATAGAATAATGAGAGGTTGTTGTAATGGAATAACCTGTCACCCCCATGAGTGACTACACTATAGGTAGTAACTACCTATAAGTATCTGTAAGTCAACAGACTACAGAGTCTAGCTGTGACCTGTTCAAGCTAGCCAGTCGAACTCTCTGCCTTCAGGCAGACAGGAACCCGGATGAGGCTTTGCCAAAGGGCAAAGTCTTGTCTGGGGAGGTAGACTGCCCCTGAACCCGTTTATGTGGGTTCAAAAAGGGGAATATTTTTGGCCGAGTCTACAGGCACGGAGAACCCACATTAAACCGGCTTTGTGCCACATGCAGCCCACTTGGGGAGGGGGTACCTAAATACACTAGCTGTGACCTGTTCCAGCTAAATAGTCAAACAATAGTCGGACAAGGCTCCGCCAAAGGGCAGAGTCTCATTCAGGGAGGTAGACTGACCCTGAACCAGTTTATGCGGGTTCAATAAGGGAATATTTTTGGCCAAGCCTATGGGCTCGGAAAACCCATGTTAATCAGGCCTTGTGCCTCATGCAACCCTCTTGTGGGTAGAAGTTAAATATACTAGCTGCGACCTGTTCCAGGTAAACAGTCAAACTCTCTGTTTTTGGGCAGAGAGGAACCTAGACGAGGCTTCACTGAAGGGCAGAGTCTTGTTTGGAGATGTAGACTGCCCCTGACCCGTTTATACGGGTTCAAAAGGGAATATTTTTGGACGAGCCTATGGGCTTGGAGAACCCACGTTAAACTGGCCTTGTGCCACATGCAACCCACGTGGGGGGTAGCTAAATATACTAGCTGCGACCTGCTTCAGCTAAACAGTCGAACTCTCTGCCTGAAGGAACCTGGACGAGGCTCCGCCGTAGGGTAGAGTCTCTTTCAGGCAAGTTGACTGACCTTGAACCCATCTATGCAGGTTCAAAAAGGGAATATTTCTGGCTGAGCCTACAGGCTCAGAGAACCCACGTTAAACTGGCCTTGTGCCACATGCAACCCTCGTGTGGTGGGTAGCTAAATATACTAGCTGTGACCTGTTCCAGCTAAACAGTCAAACCCGGACCAGGCTATACCAAAGGGCAGTCTTGTTCGGGGAGGTAGACCAACCTGATCCTGTTTATGTGGGTTCTACTGGGATTTTTTAGACGAGCCTACAGGCTTGGATGACCCACGGTAAACTCGGCCACATCTACCCTCACGTGGGTGCTAGTAAATATTGACGAGCTGGGATCTGTTACTCAGCTCTTAGCTGTTATAAAACTCTCTGCCTTCCGGAAGAGAGGAACCCAAACAAGGCTATGCCGAAGGAAAGAGTCTCGTCCAGGGAGGTAGACAGACCCGAACCTGTTTATGCAGGTTCTATGGGGAATTTTTGGCCAAGCCTATGGGCTCGGATGTTCCATGTTAAACTCAGCCTTGTGCTACATCTACCATCTTGGCTAGTAAATATTGACTAGCTGGGATTTGTTGCGTACGACACAGATTTACGTGAGAACTACTGATCTTCCAATAGTAGCACTCACTACTGGATTGACCTTGTGCATAACTGTTACCTTTATTCTTATTGTACTGTTTTTATTTTACAATAAATCTTTACTTATTTTATCCATCTTGTTTTTCAAGTATATATATCTATTAGCACGGAATATAACAGAGGTTTATGTCACTGTGACTGGGGAAGATGTATTGTAGAGCGAAAAATAATTTTATCCCCTATAAGTTTGTGTAAATGCTTTTAAACTAAAAACGTCTACCCATTTCATAGAAATACTAAAATACCATATGTAATTATTGCTTTTTTTTTTTAGAATCATTTCACCCCATTGAAGGCAGAAATGCCACTAATACGCAGGGGGTTACAGGGAGTGAAAGTGAGAGAAGAGACTGAGTATGGGAAGGATAGACGAAAGGACAAAAAAGAATAAAATTCAAAATGACAGAAGATAGCTCATGTTGCATTGAAATGTTTGAAGCTTGTAATTATCTGGGAAGTAAGTAAATGGATGGGAGCTCCACGGGTAGAAAGTGTGAGAAAAGAAAATTAAGTGAATAGTTTGAAATAAGAATAATATTGATTAGTTTTTCTAAGACTTATCAATCACTTGCAGGTTATTTAAAGCCAATATTTTTAGATTGTAAGAATTTTTTTTTGAGATAATAATGGTTTAGTGATACAAGTATTACTAATTAACCCATAGCTAGAGGGAGAAGTAGTGGAGGCATACCGAATCAGAATTTGATAAATAAACAAGAAATTATCATGTGTATATAAAGTTGGGGATCAATTCTATATAACAATCAATACATAATCCCTCATTTTTTAATTCCATACATTTATATTTTTGAGTGTGTAAACATATCTAAAAGACATGACTGTGTAGCTAGTCAGTATCTGATTGATTTATTTGTTTTTTTACGGCACATCAGCCCTTTGCCATCAAATATTTTTAGATGGTAAGAATCTGGGGAGACAGGAAATAATAATGATACAAGTCTTGTTAATTAACCCATAGCTGGGGGAGAAGAGATGGATTCATATTTTTCTCAAGACCACTATATTCTGTCTCTACCATACACAAGGCCTAGATAGGTAGATATGTAGGATGGGGTGGTTATTCATGCAGTAGGTCTCCCCTTGCTGAAATAGACTAACAGAAAGTGTATAATGTTAATGAATACAGTTAGGCACGGTGGAGTAATGGATAGCAGCTCAGATTGAGGAATCGGAGAGCTGGGTTCAAATTCCAGTCGAATCCATTACATTCACTTACATGCTAATATCCTTGGGAAAAGTATGAATCCTCTTCTTCTCCCACCACCAATGTGTAAATAGCAGGATGGATGGCAACTGGTCTACCACAGAAAGAAATGGCAACCTACTGCTGGAAGAAAAATATCTGCTTCATCAGTCATGTATCAAAAGATACATGATTGCCTAAGCATGTACCATGCATGGGGGGTAATGACTGACTGATTGTTACTATTTAGTGCTTACTTTACATTTTGGCTTTTATCAGATCGGGAAAAAAATTAACGATAAAAAGAAAAATCAAAAGCCTGGAATTAATTTATTTAGTCCAGTTGTACAAAGGTGGAGTAATTAATTGCGGCAGGGAGCCGAGTTTGAATTCCAGTCAAATCCATTACATTCACTTACATGCTAATATCCTTGGGAAAAGTATGAATCCTGTTCTTCTCCCCCCACCTATGTGTAGATAGCAAGATAGATCAAGTTCTGTAGCCTTGGATGGCAACTGGAGAGAAAAGAAAGAAATGGCATCCTACTGCTGGAAGAAAAATATCTGCCTCATCAGTCATGTATCGAAAGATACATGATTGCTTAAGTGTGTATCACTCATGGCACATAACTGAGTGACTATTGCCAGGTCATTGCTGGAATCCAGACTTGAATAACTTTGGGATATTGACACAGTATTTTTCCCTCTGAGTTGAATAGCAAAGTCTTCTCTGATTGCATATAACCACAAATCTGTAGAAGTTGAATGAAAAGAATCAACATATATTCATTAAACATCCATCAGTCTTAGGAGACTGGATGGCATTTCTACCACTTTCTGCATCTCCATGTCACTGAAGACCTGGGTAGATAGCTATAGAGGGTAGATATTCACCAATCTCTGTGTCATTGAAGACCTGGGTAGATAGCTATAGAGGGTAGATATTCACCAATCTCCATGTCACTGAAGACCTGGGTAGATAACTATAGAGGGTAGATATTCTCCAATCTCCATGTCACTGAAGACCTGGGTAGATAACTATAGAGGGTAGATATTCTCCAATCTCCATGTCACTGAAGACCTGGGTAGATAACTATAGAGGGTAGATATTCTCCAATCTCCATGTCACTGAAGACCTGGGTAGATAACTATAGAGGGTAGATATTCACCAATCTCCATGTCACTGAAGACCTGGGTAGATAACTATAGAGGGTAGATATTCAATCTCCATGTCACTGAAGACCTGGGTAGATAGCTATAGAGGGTAGATATTCTCCAATCTCCATGTCACTGAAGACCTGACGAGATAACTATAGAGGGTAGATATTCTCCAATCTCCATGTCACTGAAGACCTGGGTAGATAACTATAGAGGGTAGATATTCTCCAATCTCCATGTCACTGAAGACCTGGGTAGATAACTATAGAGGGTAGATATTCTCCAATTTCCATGTCACTGAAGACCTGACTAGATAACTATAGAGGGTAGATATTCTCCAATCTCCATGTCACTGAAGACCTGGGTAGATAACTATAGAGGGTAGATATTCTCCAATCTCCATGTCACTGAAGACCTGGGTAGATAGCTATAGAGGGTAGATATTCTCCAATCTCCATGTCACTGAAGACCTGACTAGATAACTATAGAGGGTAGATATTCTCCAATTTCCATGTCACTGAAATCGACCAATGGATAGGTTTCTGCATTTTTGCAGGAGTTGTTAAGGCATTACGGAATAAAACCATGAATTGCCTTTGCGATTCTAATGCTGGATTTTTCTGTTGGGTTGACTCCCAAAGTTTTTTCCATGAGTGGGTAGACCTGCAAAGCAGCATTTCTGATGATTAATATTCCACTTTTAATGTTTGCTTAACCTAACAACATTAATAGTCATTTTTAAAATACAAATTTGGGGTCTGCTGAAAAGCCAATAATCTGCTCCTTGGATATTCTGTTAAATGAAAAATGTGAAAAGCCAAATAAATATCCATCATTTTTTCCTGAAATTTCCCTCATCTTTGGTTTTATAAGGCAACAATAAGAAAACTGACAATAATTCAGCAAGAATTAACATCTGGTTGTCAAGGAGATGGCCATGTAGCAAAGGGAAAAGCTAATCCATTTTTGAACTTCTCTATAGATTCATGTATTGCTGGTGGAGTAGAGAAAACAGGGAGGAAATTGAAGGGAGAATGGGGAGAAGAGGAAGATATTACAAGGCACAGGAGGAAAATGATATGTAGGGGAAAATAGGAAGGGTGACGAAATGTGGGTGAGGAAGGTAATAAAGGAGGAGGAGCAGAAGTGGAGGACAAGAGGTAAGAGAGAAAAAATGATGATTATAAAGAGGAGAATGTGAGAGAAAGAATTACATGAGAAAATATGGAATGTGTAGAAGAACAGAAAGAAGAGAGGAAGTATATGAAGGAAGAGAGAGGAAGGTATGAAAGAATAGAAAAGGAAGAATTAGGGAGGGTATGAAAGAGGAAAGAAGGAGGGTATGAAAAAAGAGAGATGGTGGGTATGAAAGAAGAAAGAAGGAGGTATGAAAAAAGAGAGATGGAGGGTATGAAAGAAGAAAGAAGGAGGTATGAAAAAAGAGAGATGGAGGGTATGAAAGAAGAAAGAGGAAGGTATGAAACAATAGAAAAAGAAAGAATAAGGGTGGGTATGAAAGAAGAGAGAAGAAGAGTATAAAAAATGAAAGAGGAAGGATATGAAAGAATAGAAAAGGAAGAATTAGGGAGTGTATGAAAGAAGAAAGAAGAAGATATCAAAGAATACAAAAGGAAGTAATGAGAGAGGGTATGAAAGAAGAGAGAAGATGGAAAGAAATAAGAGAGAGGGAGCATATTAAAGAATAGAAAGGGAGGATATGGAAGAAAAGAGAGTGGATATAAAAGAAGAAAGAGTGGAAGAAAAGAAATAAGAAGAGAGGAGGAGAAGAAGGAGAGATAGAGAAGATATGGAAAAAGAGTAGGACGAGGAAAAAGAAGGGAAAAAATAGAGATGTAATATATGAAAGGAGACAGGTAGGATATGAAAAAATTGGAAGGAAAATTAGGAAAGATGAGAGAGGGAGGAATATAAAAGGAAAGAAGAGGAAAAGAAAGAAGTTGAAGAAAGGGAATAATGGAAAAAGGAAGAGGAGGAGAAATAAACAATAGAAAAGGAAGAGTAGGAGGTGGTGAAGGGTGATAGAATAAGCAAGAATGATGAGAAAGTAGGAGTTTGAGAACATCTGTAGTAGGAGGAGGTTGTGAAGAGTGATAGAGTAAGCAAGAATAGTAGAAAGATGAGAAGATGGCAAAAGATGTGGCAATATGTCGGCAGTGATTTATTTGTGTTGAGGAGGAAAAGAAGAGATTAAGAATCGGAAGAAATCTGATGAAAGATATAAAATGAGAGGCAGCAGAAGATAAATGGTTTTTCATGGCAAGAAATGGGAAGAATCTAGGAAGTTGACATTCTTGGGAGTTTTATGACTTAAGATGCAGTGGTGCAAATGCTGTTAACAGTGATGCGGCTGCGATTATCTCGCTCACATTACCAAATGGCACTGCACAAGTTGCTATGCTTGTTACTTCTGTCATCCCTTCATGGAATATACTCTTCACCCTCTGCCCAATACTCTGCATTCTTTTTCTTCCTTGCTACTCTTTGGTAAACACTCAGCTTGCTGTATATTTATCTTCTCAAAATGAATCGGTCAATAGAAAATGGTGACAAATTAACCTGGGTTTTGTCTTTTGCTTCTTTTATGGATCGGGTTAAGGTACACGTGAAATGCCATATTGAATTCTTCGTTGAGAAAAAAAAAAAGGAGAGAGATAGGGAGATGTGTTCATAGGCAAGACTACAAATTTGTAGATGGAAAAATGAAAAAGATGGTTTTGAAATGGGAAAATAAAAAATCTGAAAAGAAAAAAACAAGAAGTAGGAGGGAAGAAAAAGATTTGAAGAAAAGAAATGGTGAAAAATCTTGAGGAAGAAAATGACAAAGAGAAGGTCAAAAAGAAAAAAATGCTAAAAAAATATCTGATTGGACAGTGATTGATAACTGATATGTAAATACTTAGATCTAAATATGATATCTATATATCTACCTGACAATTTATTTATCAACATTTCATATACATATGTATAAATATATATATATATATATATATATATATATATATATATATATGATATACATATATATATATATATACATATATATATATATATGATATATATGATATATACATACATATATATATATATATATATATATATACATATATATATATATATATATATATATATATATATATATATAAAAGTAAACACTAAAGTCAACACTCAGAGGCCTGATGATTGCATCAAGCATGAAACAGCCTGTTGCCTCTGAGTGTTGACTTATAGGTTCACATTTATATTTATATTTACATATGCTCTATCTCTGATATTGAGCACTTTATCCCATGAATATATCACACCGTAAAACTATATTTCTTCATATATATATATATATATATATATATATATATATATATATATAAGCAATACATATAAATATGTTACATATGTGTATGATACATACACATACACTGGTGTTGAAAAATTTTAAACCTTATCTATTTCTAAATTATGTCTACATATCTAAATTGTTTTAAGAACTCCTTCTTGGCTAGGCTTAGAATTTTTCATCACCCCTTCTGCATACGTGTACGTTGACGATTCCAGTTCAAGACATGATGAATTCCTATGATAATTATACCAACCTCCTAATTACTAATTAATATTTTAACCTATGCTAGATCCAGCTTCTAATGCACAGGATGGGAAGACTAGGTGAAGGAAGTCATTACTCTAGGGGCCAGTCCTGCGTGTTCTGTATGCTTGTATAGTGTTACCACCAGGAAGGATGTTCTGTGCCATATTATATCTTGTAACTTAGTTTCAGCCTCACCACAATAGCCCATTGGTTCAATAGTATGATGCTTGCATCGTATCGGAACAGTCCAGTTTTGACTCTCTAAGACTTGGTAGAGAATGCACACTGCTGATGAGTCCGAAAAAGGATGAAACAGTTATCCAATGCTTTTCTGTATGTGTTTGCATTGAGGATTCCAGTTCTAGATAAAATGAATCATTATGGAATATATATATATATATATATATATATATATATATATATATATATATATATATATATATATATAGGATTAATACAAATATAACATTTCTCAGCTGAATAATATTATATGTTTTTGTGTATGTGTGTTTATCTATCTTATCTATCTATATTTCTCTCTCTTTCTCTCTCTCTCTCTCTATATATATATATATATATATACATATATATATATATATATATATATATATATATATATATATATATATATATATATATATATATATATATATAAGTACCACATAGTAAGTGCTTGTGGTAATAAAACAGTGGTTGATTCAAAATAAGAAAACTAAGATATATACTAATAATAAATATACATATTGTTCTTTAAAATACCGCATAGGGAACAAAAGGGGGAAGAAAATATATATTCATTATTATTAATATAATGTAATATATGTATATATATATTTGCAAAATAAATAATCTTCGCTTGCTTTTAGACATATATATATATATGTAGACAAAAATAACATAACTGCCAATATTAATATTTATACAGAATATATAAACATAGAAACACACACACACATATATATATGTAGGAAGAGAGAGAGTGAGTGAGAAGCGGGGATGCATACGTGCACATATATTTGTATGTTTATATATTCTACATAAATATTAATATTGGCATTTATATATATATATATATATATATATATATATATATATATATATATATATATATATATAAGTGGCAAATATACATAACAAACAAAGCAAATTTTCCTATAAGTAAACTGTTATGTTTTGTATGGATACATTTAATATGTGTATGTAGCTTTATTTACATATTTATTTTCATACATATACATATATATATATATATATATATATATATATATATATATATATATATATATATATAAATAGATAGATAGATAGGTAGATAGATAACTAGGTAGATAGATAACAAGTGGTAACTTGAAAATTGTTTATAGTTTCTGAGCAAAATGAATAGGCCAAGATGCAAAGTGCAAATTGGAGATACCTATGAAAATATAAAAATAGATTTTTACAGTAAAAATACCAGCAATACATTTTTGGTAAAAACAATTACCAGCAATACATTTGAATGTCAACAAAAACACTCTTTACAAAAACATGTCAATGAAACCTGACTTACAAAACTGATTTCTTACAAAGAATGCATCTTTTATTCATACAAAAATATCCTAAAAATCTTGTCAGCATTAAAAACCCATTGACGTAGATATGCCATAAAACAAAATAAACCAAACCAAACTAAAAATATGCTTATAAAATTTGATATACAAACTGATTTCTTAGAAAGAATACATATTCTATTCATATGAACCTATTCTAAAAACAAAGTAAACCAAACTAAAATAAACCATTGAATATCTGGGAAATCTTATAATGCTCATATCAACTCATAGTTCACTTTAATAATATTCCAAAGGATAAACACTGGAACACAAAATTTCTGGAGAGAACTGTTTAATCACGCAGATTAATATTATAATACTAACAATTACCATAGTTCATGCACTATAATTTGCGACTATTATGCAAATCTTTTGTGTCTTGCTTGCAATTACATTCATAGATAATGGAAGAGTCCATCTTCAGTTATTTAGTGTAGCAAAATTCATCTATTTTCTACACATTTTTTAACAGAGTACAATGTGTGACATTGAAATCCAAATGTGCATTGGAACAGTGAAAGATGTTTTCTAAAAGCTAAGCAAAATATGAAATAAAAAGTAACAAAGAAAAGAATACTGAACTGTTACACAATATCAGTCCTCCTATACGGCAATGAATATTGGGCAATCTGCTCAAAGATGAAGAAGAGACTTGAAGCAACAGAAATTTTGTTCTACAGGATGATGCTGAAGATACCATGAACTTAAAATGTGACCAATGTCAAAGTTTTACAGAAAATAGTAACAAGAAGAAAATTTATACTTAACATCAGAAAAAGACATTTAGAATTTCTAAAGCATATGAGGAAAGAGGGCATGGAAAATCTGATACTCACAGAACAGATTGAAGGCAAGAGGGACAGAAGACAAACAATGCATAGCACATTTGATGAACCTGAGTAAATGGATGGTGGAACAAGGTTTAGGAGGAATAACAAAACCACAAATTTTATTAAGAGTACAAAGGACAAGAAATTGCGGAGAGCCATGATTGCCTAAATCCTGAAGGGACATGGCACATAGAAAAATTCATCTGCGCATTGAATAATGTTGCCATATCTAGTCTAGTGTTCCTGCTATACATCTCAAGATTCTTGACAAAATCCAAAAAGGATCTGTAAAGTAATCGATCCTGACCAGGCATTTCAAGTTCAGTCACTTTCTCAATGATGTGAGGTGGCTTGCCAACTTTTCTTTTCTACAAACTTTTTCATGGCAACTGCACTGATAAACTTTTTTCTCATAGTCTCCCATCATGTTTTCGTTATATGATCCTTGGTAGCCAGAACATTCGAGAAATTCTTAAAACTTTTAGAAACTCCTCGAAATGTCTTGAAAGTTCTAGAAAATTTTCCTTCAGTAGGAGAATCTGTCTGGAATGTAATGAAAAATAGTTTAATTTTAAAACATTGATGTCTAGGTCAGAAAAGCAAAGTTTAAATGGAATTAATTTAAATTTCCTTTGCTTTTCCAACAGAAGCAAAGAGAAAATAACATTTACGAACCAAAGACAAAAATGTCAAACTTACACAGAGTATTGAGTCTAAGAAATGCTGAAAAGCAAGAATAGCAAAGTTCTTGATTGATGGAATGTCCACAATGAAAATATCAAAGAAATGTTGCAGAGATCAACTAACATGTGCACTGGGTTATGCTTCATTGGAAAAATATGAAAAAAATAGTAAATAATAATGGATATTTTGTTTTGAATTCAGTTAATTTGCACAGGGGTGTACTTTCAATTGATAATTAGTCTTTTCTTCCTACTTTCCCTTACTACTTTGTTTAGGAGTTCCTGCAGTTTTCTGTGTCTGCCATCAACACAGCATCATCTGCATAGCTTATGGTGTCCAGATTGCACCCACCAATAATAAATTCTAGTTCTCTTCTAATGTTCTAGTTCTCTGAAAATCCACTCATTGTATAAATTATAATCAGGTTGTATGGCATTGCCTAGTATCTCCCCAAGCAATGGGTGATAGGTTGATCTGGTTTAGAAGATAATCATTGACCAGACAAACTGGAAGAGGTGGATTCATGCCTGCCCCAAGGGGATTAATTTTGAGTTAATATAAACTATTTCAGCTGGAATTTCAATGCATCTGACCATCCATCAAACACAGAGCCTCAGCAATCTCATGACATGACATTGATATTCATTGGTAATTTTAACTCAGTGCAAGAAATTCGTCCAGCTAAATGAAAGGCAATAAAAGAACAGAAATGGTGATAATGCCACTAAGATGCAAAGGAGTTACATAGAATGAAAAAGAATGAGAAATCTTTAGTAAGGAGAAAGGTCAATAAAATAACATATTTCAGGAAGATCGAAGATGGTGATGATGCCATTAAAAAGTAAAGAGGTTACTGAGAATGAAAGAGAATGAGAAATCTTTAGTAAGGAGAAAGGTCAATAAAAGAACATATTTCAAGAAGATATCCATCATCATCCGTCATCATCACTCTGATGATAGGGTTAGGTTTTATGGTCACTGTGTAGCTGAGAATCTGACCAGTTCCCTTCAAATCTTCTTTATGCTCTGTGACGCCATCAGGATGTAGGCAGTCGTGGCTCTTCCTGTCACTTGCAGCTCTTAATAAATTTTGTCTTTCTCTTAGTTCTCTGAAACCCTGTTCCTCCATCCATTTACTCAAGCTTACAAAATATGTCATGCTCTGTTTTCCTCGGTCTCTCTTACCTTCAATCTATCCTGTAAGTATCAAATTTTACAAGCCATATCTTCTCATTACAGGCACTCGGAACCTCAACTCTATAATCCTGTGTTTCATTTTTGTTTCAATTTTTTTTTTTAAATTGTTGTTGCTCAGTTGTTTAGTAGATGCTATCCTCAGCATCCTTCTGTAGAATCACATTTCTGTTGATTCAAGTTTTTTCTTCATCTTTGAAGAGACTGTCCTGTACTTCCTTGCCATATAAGAAGAGAGATATCACATAACTGCTCAGTACACTTTTCCTTGTTTCTAGCAAATTTTTTTATTTCTCAGTACACTGATTAACTTTTGGAAGGCATGTGCATCTATCAGAATTCACCTTTGGCTTTCAGTGTCACACTTTCTCCCCAGATATTTAAACTTCTTCACTTTTTGATTTTGGGATCTCTGATTTGTGCTCGTTCTTTCTCTACCAACCATGCATTGAGTCTTCTTGCAGTTCATGTTTAATCCTTTCTTCTTGCTTTCCTTCATTATGTTCTGTAGAGGTTTTTGTAGTTTTCTTTCTGTGAAGTCAAAATAAAAATAGGTAGTCATTCATGCATACTTATTTTCACCTTCAAGCAAGAAATTAGCGCCACTAATGATGCAAGGATGTTACTGGAAAAAAAAAGAGAATGAGAAGACATTAATAAGAAGAAAGGGCAATAAAAGAACACATTTCAGGAAGACAGAAGATGGTGATAATGCCACTAAGACGCAAAGGGGTGACTGAGAATAAAAGAGAATGAGAAGACTTTAGTAAGGAGAAAGGGCAATAAAAGAACATGTTTCAGATAGACAGAAGATGGTGATAATACCACTAAGATGCAAAGGGGTTACTGAGAATGAAAGAGAATGAAAAGTCTTTAGTGAGGAGAAAGGGCAATAAACGAATACATTTCAGGGAGACAGAACATTGCAATTGACATTTCATTTAAATTTTTAAAGGTCATAATTAACAGGAAATAAAAAACCAGAAGAGAATTCCAGAGGTAAGAATTGTGAGAAAAGAAATTATTAGAATTGAACTTATGACACTTGGCAATGGCAGGTTCTGTAAATTTTTGAAGGCTCTAAATATGGAATCATTCAATAATCATAGGCTTTTCTGAAAATTTTCTGTTGTTAATTCTCTTCTACATTAATTTTAATGCATAATAATTGACAAATGACTTTTATTTTAATCATTTCAAGCAAGGCAATAAAACCACTAAGATGCAATAGTTTAGTGAGAATGAAAGAAGCTGGGAGATGACAATAAAAGAACAGGGTTCAAAAAGATGGATGATAACAATTGATGTTGCATTTAAAATTTTGACTGTCATAATTTAGAGGAAAGCAAAAAGCTGGGAGAGTGTTCAAACAGGTACAAATTATGAGAAAAGAAACTATTATAATAGAACTTACAATTACATTTTCACAGTGAAATTAAGAGACGTACTTGCTACTCTAGTACTGTGCTTAAAATTTACCTTTTTCTGAATGATTGTCTTCAGTCAAAAACCAAATATTGCAAAGCAAGAAAGTCACTGAGATTCACGTGTTTACTGTGTGTCATAAAATATGAGAAACAGAAAACATTATTAAAGACAGAGAACAATAAATGAACAGAAAACTGAACATAATGAGTGACATTCCATTTAAACAGAAACAGGGTATAATAAAAAACAAAACAAAACAGGTTGATGATTGATATTGCATTTAAATTTTTGAAGACCTTTGAGTCTGTCTATATTTCTGAGATGAGGTATTATGTACATTATTTACATTATTCGGACTATCTTTGTCGCCACATTTAACAAAATGCTTTGGACATTGTACTCTCCAGGTGGTTGGAATGTCGAACTGAACCCTTTATTCCACTCACTGGGGTAGACTGTTCTAGGTCCACGTGCCATGTTTGATGGATGTCAGCTATCTCCTGCTAATTTTCCCTTCTGAAAGTTCTCCACTTCCTTAACCAGGTATTGAACTCACACTCTTTGGGTCTTGCCACTGGATCTATGCCTTTATCCACTGTGTACCCGGTTAAGGCAGTGGAGAACTTTCAGAGGGGAATTAACAGGAGATAATTGATAACTGACATCCATTAAACATGGCATGTGGAACTAGAACAGTCTAAACCAGTGAGCAAAATAAAGGGTTCAGTTCCACATTCCAACCACCTGAAGAAGGCCGGAGTGTACAGTGGCAGAAATGTTGTAATAAATATGGCGACAAAGATGAGGACAATAGTCCAAATAATGTAATAAATAATGTGTACATAATACCTCATCTCAGAAATATATACAGATACTGAAGCTAGCTCATCTTCTTTTTCTATGTGCCTTGTGCCACCAGAAAATGGGTGATCATAGTTCTCCACAATTTCCTATTCTTTTTAGCTCTTAGTAAAATTTGTCTTTTTGCTATCTCTCTAAATCCCTGTTCTACCAGTCTACACAAGCTCAGTCTTCTTCTTCTATATGCCTTGTCCTTATGGGACATGATCAATCATGGCTCTCCACAATTTCTTGTTGTACAAAGCTCTTTCTATGTGTTTTCTATTCATTATCTTTATTAATCCCTGTTCTACAAGCCAACCATTTACAGTTTTCTTCTTCTATATGCTTTGTTCGTTTAGAACATGGGCAATCATGGCTCCCCATTATTCAGTCTTCTTCTATATGATGTGTCCATTCAAGATGTGGTCAGCCATGGCTCTCAACAATTTTCTGTCCTTGCAGCTCATAGTAAATTTAGTCTTTTTGCTATCTTTTCTAACCACCATTTTTCCAGCCGTTTAAACAAGCTTGTTAGGTAGTATGTTTAGTCTATCCCTGTTACCTTTCAGTGTAAACTGCATAGACAGGAAATCTTCATATTGTTTCTCTCAAGTGAGGAAATATTTCAGGTATTTGGGATTTGAATCTTGAGATCATCCGATTAAATAAAAGAAACTGATGAACTTAAAATCCTGGATTTTTGAAAAGTTTGATTTTAAAGTTAATTTAGCTGTAAAATGCACATTCAGAGAGAGAGAGAGAGAGAGAGAGAGAGAGAGAGAGAGAGAGAGCGAGAGAGAGAGAGAGCATGACATGTAACTAAGGGTAATATTCATGCTGCAGTGTTATTTATATGCAGGCGTGTCTGTTTTATAAGATGAATTAATTGTCCCTGAGGATCATAATAATCCTTTATATCTCTTCTGACATTAAATTTTATTTTTATCTCTCTCAATGGAACTGGTAATGCTTCTCTATGAAAAGAAGGGGAGGGGGGGAGGGGGAGGAGGGGTGTGTGGGGTGGGGTTAACTGTATTTTAAGCACAAGCAAGATCCACATACATTTGTGAGACCTTCATCAATGCAAAATATTTAAATTCAGTTTCTTTTTTGTCAATTTTCTGTTCATTTTCCTTTATAATTCGGATGTTAGATTCTAACAAAGTTTACCTGTAGATTCAAAGATATACCTGACCAATATTTACCTGTAAACTCAAGAATAAACCTGGTCAAGTAGACACCAGTAGAAGCCCAACCAATAATACCTACAGATTTAATTATACTCATAACCAATGTTTACTTGTATGAACTCAATCAATGTTTATAAAGTCAAATATAAACATGAATGATATTTATCTGTTTACGAGTTTCATTATGTGAACTAATTTTCATTGAGACTCATAATAATCCTTTACATCTTTTCTGACATTAAATTTTATTTTTATCTCCCTTGATGGAACTGGTATTATTCTCTATGAAAGGAGGTGAAAAAAATTTATTTTAAAAAGAAGCACAATCCACTTATTTTTCTGGAAGCTGCATCAATGCAAAAAGCCAGAATTTTATTTTTATGTTGACTTTCTAATCCTTTCCCTCATGATTTAAATGTTAGATTTCATAATCCCTTTTCATTTGATCCAACTATTAGACTCGCTTTTCATTCTACGTGTGTTTATCTTGTTGCGAACAAACAAACTCGGTCTTTCTCTTGTCAATGAACATGATTTGGCACCATTTTCTAAATCCTGCTTTCTGCCTTGCAAAGTTAATGTTTTTGATATTCAGCCTATGAATCTCAAGAAGGAAGCAGAGAATAAAAATCAAGTCAGGAAGAGAAAATGGGAAGGGGGAGAATATCAAGAGGGAAAGCGCAAGATTTAGGGAGTAATAAAAAATGAGATTAGAATTAAAAAAACAAAAATAGGAAAAAAGAAATAAATTAAAAAACATTTAAAAATTGCAACAAGTAAAAGACAAATTCTTTATGGTTCTGAATAATTTCCACTGATCTTGTAATTTGCTCAAATTCAAATCTTTATGCTTCACTCCTAAAGGTCATCTTGAATTTCTGCTGAGTACGCTTGTAATTAAAATCATTAAGACAAAACCACATTTGTAAATATCAGCTGTTCTTATGCTTTTATCTAATTTAAAATATTATTTTTATTTTTTTATCGCTAGATGTTTGGGAATAAAGAACTAAGAAGAAGTGTCTATTAATTTATTTTCTGGTTTTTTGATGGTTTTGTAGAAAAAGAAAAAGATTAAGATTAACAGATTCGGCAGTATCAACATTCATTGACATGCACTTTATTGAAAATATTGTCAAAATAGAAAATGCTGTAATGCAACAATTTCCTTGTAGGAAAGAAAGAAATACAATTCTATTAATGCTTTCAGATTGGGCATTCTAAAAGTATATATAAATATATGCAAAAGTATAAAACAAAGGGGAGGGAGAGCAAAGATAAAAAAAAGATTATTATTATAAAGTAGTAGAATGAAAAAATATGATAAGAAATAAAAAAAAAAATATTGGGCTAACCTGTTATCACTCCCCACTCTTCAGAGACAACAGGTGCTGCCATTTCTGCAACAAGAATGTGTATTTATATATTTCCTGTCCCATCTGTAGTGGGAAAGAATGTACATCTACTTATTAATAAATTTATGAGTGATTACTTCCCTTAGTCATTTTAATAATCTATACAAATAAAATAATCATCTGCATTTAGGCAAAATTAGTTCCTGAGCAAAAGAAATCATTTAATTAATCAGTTTGTTTATTCCTACATATCTTAGATTGCAGTCTTATTTGTTCAAGCCTTTCATATGAGGTACTCACACAATTTGTCTATTAAGTGATTGTCTTACTTCAATTTGGTCTTGAAATAGGCTTTGATGTCCCTATTTTTACCATTCTGTTGCTACCTTCAAAGAGATATTTCCATTTCACCATTATACTAAACAAATAAAATTATTAACATGAAAAGATATTGAACAAAAAGTGATATATATATAATACTAGGAGTAATCAATGAATCATAGATACCATTGTTAGAAAGTATAAAATTATGTAAAAAATACCTGTAGTTGAAAGCATAAAATTACATGCAAAATATTTAGATTTCGGTGTTAAATAACCCATAGAGGTGTTGATGTACCACCTAACAAATCAACTAACCAAACAACTAAAATGAAAGAAACCTTCTATGAAATTAGTACATATAATATTCTACAATTTCTTAAAGAAATCAAATGGAAGTACCTCTTAATTGCTGTTGTTCCCAGGTCCACTATGATTAGGGGTGGTAGTACCTGTTAGGGTCCCAGATATGGGCAAATACTGAACCCCAAAACAAAAACTAAATACTATGAAAGTATAAAAATACATATTAATAGTCAAAATACCCCAGCAATACTTTTTGTATAAAAAATTTATCAACAATATATTTTTACAATAGTAAAATTACCAACAATTCATGAATGAAGATGAAAGAAGTAAACCGTGAAATACCACTAAACAAATCAACCAACATGAAAGAACTTTCCTCACACACATATCATCATCTCTAATAATCATGTCCACACAAACATGTATATGTACAAAAGCTGAGTATTGTCTACCATGTACTCAATTGTGAAAGCAGAATAACATATATCATATTTTTATTACTTCAAAGCTCACAAGAAAATTAAATTTTGGCATTAAATGGCCTATAAGGAATTGATATGATGCTAAACACACAAATTAACCAATTAATCAGCATCCAGCATTGTGATGAAGTGAACAGAAACCATACGAAGAATCCGTTGTTGTTTTTTTTACTCAGAACTTATCAGTTCCTGCTGATTAGTTACTATTGCCGATACTAAAAACAGTGTTTTTTCGATATTCACTATTCAAATAATTTTTATACCTGTGTCTAGCCATGAACCCATCAAACAACAGATGTCCTTCCAAAAAGAAATTTTGCTTAATATTGGTTGAGATGCACTGCTCAGCTAATCTCGTTCAGTTTCCCAACATTTTTGTTTTCGTTTTTTTTTATCACTACTGTCTTTAAATATCTCACAGTCGGCCTGATGATGCTCTTAAAGAGTGAAATGCTGACAACAGAACAAAAATTTTAAACATCCAACTGGTTTTCATAAATTCCATCTGACACTTTGGTCTCTATATGTGATCCATCACGATAACCTAGCTCAGTTACCTGTGCATTTATTTTTGAGCAAACTGGAATGCATCTTCAGAGTGTTGCCATTTTGTTTTCTGCCGGTAGAATAATTATGAAGAAGAACATGATAAATTTGTAGGGACACATTCTCTTTTATTTATTTAGCATGCATTTCAAACATCATTTGCCAATGCAGAGAGACAAATAACACTGATATAATCTGGTATGCGCAGAGAGGTCATTATATATATATATATATATATATATATGCTAAGAATAATTTGTTATTTTACTTTGAGCTCTATGTTATTATTACTATCAACACTCACTGTGCAGTATTTTATATTTATATTTGCATATATATATAAAGGGATAAGTAGGTAGGTAAGTAGGCAAATAGATAGACTGTGATAGATAGATGTAGAAATTATCTGATAGATATATAGATAGGAAATGGACTATGATAGATAGATAGATAGATAGATAGATAGATAGATAGATAGAGAAAAAACTTAGATAGACAGAAAGACAGAGAAGTTCTTTCTCTCGGCGACTGTCGAACTCTCTGCATTAGCAGAGAGGGACCCGGACGAAGCTTTGCCGAAGGGCAAGGTTTCGTCTGGGGTGGTAGACAGGCCTTGAACCCGTCTAGGCGGGTTCAGAAAGGCCATATTTTTGGCCGAGCCTACGGGCTCAGAGATACCCACTTTAAACCGGCCTTGTGCCACATTTTATCCTCGTGGGTGGATAGATAAATACAGATAGATATATAGATGTGTATACAGATAGATATATGTTACGAAATAGATTAAGTTCAACAATTAATTAATGTATTTTCTGCTTATACGTCATTTTCTAGATATACAGTGTAACCCGGATATAAGAGACCCGGATATAAGAGAAACCTGGATATAAGAGAGATTTTCTCTGGTCCCAAATTAGAGCCATACTTACCTAAACAAAATAGACCAAATCCGGATATAAGAGACTTCTTCTCCGGTGCCGACAACTCTCTTATATCCGGGTTACACTGTAATTTATTTAAGTAAATGCTCTGTCTTTTAATTAAACAGTGTTAATTACATTTACCAGTCTGAATGTTCAAGAAAGTTTATAGAAAATATGTACTATCTGATAAGAATCGAACCTGTAACCCTCATGAAAACTGTCATTTGATCTGACTGGCTGTTAACCATTCAGCCACAGAGAAGTGTCTGGCTAGGAAAGTCTGAATTACTGTTTATAAACAGAAACCTTCAATGATTTTTCTTGATTGATTATTTCTGCTCACAAAACATAACTTAACGTAAACAATGACAACCTGTGAGAGAGAGGCTAGAGTGTGGAAAATAATTGTTCCCCCACAAGGACTCAGAGGCACTTTTGAACTCTATCAAGACTGGAAAGTGAGGTCTGGGTAGCTCCTGCCTAAATATGGCAACAGTACTCAGTTTTAGGCCTGATCTGGCTATTATAAAGATAGAGGATAGCATGAAGAAGTCAGGTACTTACTGGAGCAGTACAGGAAACTGATTATTTTACCTGCACCTTTAGCAATGGATCGTGTGTAAGAGTTTCACTTGAAGTTCCGTCTTATTCCAAAATTGACTTGAGGACGAAACAGAACTAGGTACTTTAATTTAATTTAATTTCTATAATTGAATTAAAAGTTTTTAGTTTCTGAAACATGGGAATTTCTATGTAGTGATGGAATCATATTTTTAAAAAGTAATTACAATATGCATATATATATATATATATATATATATATATATAGGTATTGAGGTAGCTAAATCAAATAACTACATATTGTAACTGTATATACGTGGTAGTTTACATACAGAAGTAAGCAAATATTTACCAGATATACCTTAAAGTGTTTGATGTGGTTAGACAGAGCTAAGAAATATATATTAATAAATATACATATACCAATGCTTGCGGTGCGACTTGTTGGTTAACCAACTCTTGAGGCACCAGGTAAGAGTTGGGTAACCAATGAAACTTAAGTTGCACCACATAGTTATATGTATATTTATTAATATATATATATATATATATATATATATATATATATATATATATATATATATATATACGGTTTCTTTTCTTTACGTTCTATGTTTCATTTATTATTTCTTTTATTTTTTCTCTTCCATCAATCTTGTATTCTTCCTTTTTTTTCTCTTATATATTCTTATCTTTTGTTTTTATTTGTTTTTCTCTCTTCTTGATTTTCTCTTTTTTTTTCTCTTTATTCTTTACATTTGAACAGTCATATTCACCATTTTCCCTTTTCTCATTTTTTTTTCTATTCAATACAACTTAACCCACTCTTGGAACTATATTTTGAATTTTCTATATCAGGACAATTTTCTTCATATCTGTCTACTATCATCTAATTAATTGTTGGCTTGTATTTCCATTAAATTTCATTTGTAATTAGATGAAGTATAGTCAATCATTGTTATTAACTTTTGACGAGTATTCACTTTCATCTTCATTTTTCTTATTCTATGCTTCCACAGTTTTTTCTTTCTTTTTTCCTTAAACTTCATTTTCATTCTTGAATTTCTTTCATTCGTATACATGCATATTTTTTAATTTCTTTTTTCTTGAATATATTTAATTTTTACACATTCGCTCCCTTTCAATTTCTTTATTCTTGAAAAGTTGTTTTATTTTATTTTTTCTTTACCTTTTTCATTCTAACACTTTCTTTTATCTGATTTTTTTTTAAATTTCTTTAATTCTAGCATATTCACATATTTTTCTTTTTCTTGAATTTCCTTCATTCTTACCCATTCTCTCTTTTGTTTTCCTTTTTTCCACTTTTTCATTCTTACACATTTTCTCTCATTCATTTTCCTTTTGATTTCTTTTTCAAGCATTACTTTTATTCTTACACATTCATTTTTATTTTTTATTTTTCATCTCTACCATGGATTTGTCTCATTCATTCTCTTTTATTTCTTTCCTTCATTTCTTTTTCTTTGAATTTCTCTCATTCCTATATCTTCATTCTTTTATAATTCCTTTTTTCTTTCCTTTTTCCATGAATTTCTTCCATTTTTTATGCTTTCATTTTCATTCTTTTCCTTTTTTTCTTTTTCATTCTATTTCTCTCATTCACTTTCTTTTTATTCTCCTCCATCATTTCCTTCCTTATACATTCAAATTATCTTCATCATTTTGCTCATCTCATTACCCAAATGACTGCTGGTACAATTTTTGTATATAATTTTTTTCTTACTGATTCTTTCTTCTCCTCTGTTAGTCCAATATTATTTGTTTTCTTGAGGAATATCAGATTTCAGATTTCATTTTCTAATGTTAGTTAACTATGCTGTATAACTGTTTTCAAATTTATTTTAAATTTCATGTTAAACATTTTAAAATTAAAATCCATTATTGTTGGCAAGGAGCTAAATTCTTCTTCTATGTGTCATGTAGAAGAAGAATTTGGCTCCTGGCCTGCAATATATATATATATATATATATATATATATTTATGGCTCTCCACAAATTCCTACCTTGTGTGGCTCTTAACAATTTTTGTTACCTTTGTTATGCTCCAAACCCCATTCTGCCATCCTTTCCCACAAGCTTGTCAGGTAAGTGCAGCCTTCCTCATATCTCTAGTGCTCAATATGCCTTGTGAGGGTTCAGTTTTCCAAGCACTCTTTTCTCATTATATGTCCAACAAATTTCATCAATCTTTTCCTGATTTTGAGTACAAGTGATTGCTTACTCGCTACGTTCATGGAATTTTCAGTATGTAGACATCAAACGACTTACCTTCCAACATGGCTGCCTTCATGGAAAGGCAAGTCAGCTGATCTACTTCATTTATAGGAGTGCACCTAATACAGCAGGTGGGTAGGTCCACTTTGCATGAGTGGACTCTATTCACCAATCTATCTCTCTATTAAATGACTCAGGGCTGCATTTAGCTTGAAGTGACTACATCAGTCTACTTGTGTGACAAGCCAACCAATATTCTGCACAGTATCCTTCTGTAGAACTACATTTTGGATTCTTCTGGTTTTTTCCTTATCCTTAGGTATTTTTTCAAACTTTACTGCTATGTAACTGTGTGGATAGCACATAGCAATTTTGTTTGCCACTGTTTTTAGTCTAATTAAGAATTAGATGCTCTTGTAATGGAAGTGATTGGAAGAATGATTTATGCCCTCTTTTAATATTCTCCTTTTATAGGAATTGTTATATATAACAACATCATATCTCATGGACAGGACAGAATGGAATAGCTGAAAGGAAAAGGGATGACAAATATGCTTTGTTCTCAGAGAGACTTTTATATTACTAAGCTATAGATAAAACTCCATATATACATATATATATATATATATATACACACACACATGTCCTACGTGGAGAACTATATATTGCATATAGTTACACAGCAAAGCAAAGTATAAGAATTTACAAAAAGAAAAGGTCTTACAGATAATTTGAGGATACTTCTGATGTGGTGAAGCCATTTTTAGGACCCCAGATTTAAAGGGGTCGGATTCATCTATGTCCCAAAAAGAAACAGCACCATGTGCTTGTAAGCTACTGGGAAGGCAGATTTAGTCTGAACCTCGGTTCTTTGGTCTAGGCTAGAAGGAAGCAACCTTTTCATTTTGTGGCTGTTCACAAACTGAAAAAATGACTGCTGCTTTGGTCACTGTATGGAGTGATATCATGAAGTAGCTGTTATGAGACTTATCTCCACCAAAGGGATATAAGTACCTTCTGTATCCCTACATGACTTTCCTCCTAAACAGTTTCGCAAAGCTGTCATGATGAGTCACTTTTATTTTGCTTTTGTTGACATAATTGAAAGAAATGTGAGCATATATTTTATACAAACTATTAATATAAATATAATAAATATATATAAATATAATAAATATATACATTATATACATACATATATATACATTATATACATACATATATATATATACATTATATACATATATATACATTATATATATATATAAATATAATAAATATATATAAATATAATAAAGAATATGCATGTAATGTATGCTTAAAACCATTGAAACAATGTTCATTCAATAGCACAAAATGTTTTTCCTGTGTTAGAATAATACAAAAGCTCATTCTGTTGCCATTTTCACTAAGACTTCCTAGTTGCTTACTCATTCCATCCATGGAATTTTCATCATCCTTCTGTAGAACCACATTTCTGCTGCTTCTGGATTTTAAGGAAACTTTTTCCGAATTCACTGCCATATAATAGTATGGATATCACATAGCAATTTTGTTTGCCACTGCTTTTCGTCTAATTAGAAGCAGCACAGTGACAGTTTGTTACATCTACTACAACACAAGAAAAATGAGAGAAAAGGAAAAGTAAAGAAAGAATCTCTAAAAAAAACTCTTTTAAGTTCATAAACTACCCAGTGATTTTAATATCATAAATTTAAAAAAATCAAATCCTCATGTAAAAGAATTATAATGTGAATATCCATGAAATAATCCCTTCTGTCAGAAGAGAGCTACTCCACAATATCAAAGTTCCTAGGTACATACCTGGCAATGTAAACACATTAAATGAATTGATTTACAACATGAATTGAAAGCAAAAGTGAGTGATACTGGATCTGGATAGATTTGTCTCGCTAACTCCTGTTCAAATAATATTCTTTTCAAGATGGCTGACCACTAAAGTAAGGGGAGGTAATCAAAAGATATGCTTGATTGTCTGCACTTAACATGGTCACACTGGGAATTCTTCATGCGGAAATTCTGTGGTGATTATTCGCAAATCACCAAACATTAAATTGTTTTTGCATCCGGCATTTTCAAAAGAGTAGACACGCCAAATCTCTCAGTCAGAATGCCAAGTGATCACTTTATGTAATTATGCAAGGATGCATACACAACCTGCAAGAAAACAACTCAATATGCAGTTTGGCCTGCATTCATGCAAAAATGACAGCCATGCCATAAAGTTTAGAAATTCGTGGCAGCAGTTGTAAATGGCAATGAATTTAGAAGGACACAAGATTGTCAGAAGCCAGGTTAGGGCGAAGGGTTTAGGGAAGCGTAAAAGGAAGTTAGAAGAAAATAGAATGCATAGAAACCTTTGGCTAGTCGTGGGGAGAGTTGTGACTTGTGATGGGAAATAATAGAAAACTTTCGAAAGAAATGAAGTCGGATACATAGGTTCTCCATATATATTAATATAAAGAACATGTTAGCTCACAAAAGAAGAGAAAAAGAACATTTGAGACATTATCCATTACATCAACCCCACATCCCATACTCAATATAAAAATTTATTGACGAAGCTGCTGGACATTCATATATCAAAACCAATGGGAGAGTTCATTATATATATATATATATATATATATATATATATATATATATATATATATATATAAAATTGTGTATTTGGATTTAATACAAGTTTAGTTCATGGTGACTGACAAGGTACAGCAATTAAGCATTTTGTTTAATTTTTCTTGCATTTGTACAAGTCAATTCTTTTCTATGAACATGTCCACAATGTGCTGAACCATGTTTGGAAAATAAAAGATAACATTCCCATCATTATAGATACAAATATATAAAAATCTAGAGATTAAGTAAAAAAAATAAAATCCTTGATGGTTAAAAGAATAGCCAAAAGTGCTCGGATATATAAAACATTTGGACAGTTTTTACACACTTTGACCAGAAAAGAAAATACTTGTACAAATACAAGTAAAACTTAGTAAATCATGGTACTTTGTCTGTCGTTGATAATGGTACTTGTGTATGAGTATATATATATATATATATATATACATATGAATATTTGAATTTTATCCCCCCATACATATATATATATTTATATATATATATATATATATATATATATATATATATATCATATAAAAGGCTCAAACGTTAATATTCCGTGGTTATAATTTATTACACTGGAATCGTAATCACAATCCAATTCATCAGATGTACAAATTCAAAAAGAATTTCCGATTTGTTCTTGAATTTGTAGGTCTGATGAACTGGATTGTGATTACAATTCCAATGTAATAAATTATAACCATGGAATATTAGTGTTTGAGCCTTTTATATTATATTCTTACTCTGTCCTGGACATTAAGTTCTACCTGGATTCTATCCTCTTGGGAATTTATATATATATATATATATATATATATATATATATATATATCTGATGCGAGGAGAATGAAAGTAATATATAAATTCCAACATTCACAGCATTAATCCAAAAGAGGGCTCAATACTGATAGTAGAGCGATAATTATTTATTTATTATAATTTTATCATATAGGCAAAACCATTTTACTCACTACAAAGATGCAACTTGCTTTCAGTGCATTTCAACTGCACTTCGCCAGGTGAGAATCAAAAACGCTTACCTGGATAACCATTTTTGATTCTCACCTATCGAAGTGCAGTTGAAATGCACTGAAACCAAGTTGCATTTTTGTAGTGAGTAAAATGGTTTTGTCTATATGATAAAATTATAATAAATAAATATTACACACATATATATATATATATATATATATATAAATATAAATATATACACAAACACACACACACACACACACATATATATATATATATATATATATATATATATATATATATATATATATATATATATGGGGGATAAAATTCAAATTAAATTATGTAAATCTTGTTCTGAATAAGAAATCACATAGGGTAATAATAGAGAAGTTGTGGTGAGCTGTGATTGCCCATATCCTGAATCTTGGTTATTGGTTCAGGAAATGGAATGATCAGGCCGAGTTCAAATTCTAGCCAAGGTGGTTGCATTCACTTTACACTAATGTCTTTGGCAAAGGCATGAATCCATCTCCCCCTGGTTAAATAGTAGTGTAGATCGGGCCTTCCAGCCTTTGTAGTACAGAAAAGGATACCTTTTAATTCAAAGCTGTAGAGGCTGCAACTGGAGAAGAATCCAGTAACTTTCCTAAGATCCTTCACAGAAATTTACAGTTATTAAGCATAAGGAATGTGTAGAGGGTTCTGATTGCCTACGATGCGATGTAAGTGAAGGAAATGGGTGAGGTTGCTGTTGATCACCAGTTTGTAAAAGAAGGAGTTATGCCTTGTTGTTGATAAGGATGAAAGTAAATGAATCTCAATGCATACACAATTTTATGTGCATATTTAAATATATGTACCACGTGGTTTTGGGAAATTAAGTAGTCAGGCTTCCCAGAGTAAGAATTCTCCTCTGGTAGAGACAAATCCTGTTTAGTTGATACTACATCCTGGAGTATGTTACTGATTGTCATGCCACCTAGCGGCATTAAGTGAAGTTCATTGGCAAACAAGATGGTGCAATCTCACAGCCAATTTGAAAGTTATAGACTGATAAATAAATGAAGAATGAGAACAGATAACACATTAAGAGATAAGAAAATAAGATTGATTTGTTGTTTTATGGTTTATCAACCCTATTAAGGTTATCTAAAGCTGAAGCATATTTTCAGATTGGAAGAATTTAGCAGGAGGATAATAACAATAATTTTCTGATACAAGTCCTACTATTTAACTCATAACTGAGAGGGGAAGTACCATATAACCACCAGATCAACAAGATTTCAGTAGGAGTTTTACATACGTAAGAATAAGGACATATTAGTATACATCATTCCATTTCCCTTTTTATATAACAACTGACAATATCTTATAAAACAACAGAAAAAGAAAATCGTATTTATGTGTGTACACATAGCTCAGCAAAAAAAGGGTTAAAATATTTCTTTACTTAGTGGCAGTGTGTCTTTGTATGTGAGTGCACGCTACATGGTTGGGTTTAAATTAAGTAGTCGGCTGCCCAAGAAGGAGAAGTGTGCTGTGTTTTTGGCATAATATCTCAGAGCCAAATGAGAAAGAGGGTTTGTGCCCCTTTTTTTATAGTCACTAATAGAATTCTATCAAGTGGGCTACCTAGCAGACAAGGTTGGGTAATCCCTACAAGTATTTTGAAAGAAAAATTATTGGACTAGATTTGTGCTCTACTCACAAACAGAAAATAGATTATTTACATTATTCAAACTATTGTCCTCATCTTTGTCGCCATATTTATTACAACATTTTGGCCATTGTACGCTCTGGCCTTCTTCAGGTGGTTGGAATGTCAAACTGAACCCTTTATTTCACTCACTGGAGTAGACTGTTCTAGTTCCACCTGCTATGTCTAATGGATGTCAGTTGTCAGTTATCTCCTGTTAATACCCCTCTCCAAGTTCTCTACTGCCTTAAACGGGTATTGACCTCACACTCTTTGAGTCCTGTCAGTGGATCTAACTAACGCCTTTATCCACTGTGCTGTGTGTCCTTGAAGACCATCTGAAGAAGGCTGGAGCATACAATGGCTGGAATGTTGTAATAAGTATAGCAACAAAGATGAGGACAATAGTCCAAATAATGTAAATAGTGTACATAATACCTCATCTCACAAATATAGCTCAAAAACAAGAATAGGGAAAAAATCATTTTTATAATTAGCAGAAATGTATGTATAGGAGTGTGCCATGTCTGAGTTTATGTTAACAAAGTCATATATGGATTTGATAGAGTGTATGCATTGAAAAAAGGAAGAATTCAAGTGAAATTCAGCAGAAATTAAAACCTGTACATCACTCTTATTTCCGTCACCAAAAATAAACATTACATTAGGCTTTCTGTGGAACCAATGAGCATATAAAAGGGAGCAGTAACCCATTTCTTCCTCTCTTTTTAGTCCTGGGCATAATGATAAACTACATCCGGCAGCAAGGCCTCTGATTGGAAGATTGGAGGTTTTGAGGAGCATGGAACCACCTCTTAATTGCTGTTGTTCCTCGATTCACCCTAACCTGGGGTGGTAGCACCTGTTGGGGTTCCAGCTATGGGCAAATAGTGAACTCCTAAACAAAAACAAAACAATATGAAAATATAAAAATTGCATTTTTATATAAAAAAATGACCAACAAACATATTTATAGTAAAGATAACTAACAACAATACCTATTTATAGGAGAATTACCAACAATAAATTTTATAGATAAATGATCAACAGAACATTTTATCTGTAGTTGAAGGCATACAATGGTTCAAAATATTTAGATTTCAGCATTAAATAACCCATAGAGATTGATATGCTGCTAAACAAAATCAACCAACCAATTCTCTTTTTTCTCTCTGCCTGGAGGTTTGTCTTGAAGCTTGGCTTGTTTTTATTAGTTCATTGCTGTAGAAAGGTATCAGTCACTTGGATGCCTCCCAAAATACAGCATTCACAACGAAAACATATTTTATCATCCTGAAAAGGACTCATGCAATTATACATTTCAGATATGGACATTTTATACATCAACCAAACTTGTACATTTCTTATTATTTGTTTGTTATAAATTGTTATCTGTGTCACTCCCTAAATGGGTCGGTCTTATTTATTTTGGCTGTATCCCAACTTACATTATTTGTGTTTATCTTGTGTGTTATCCCATTTGTCTCTGTCAAAATAGCTTGCTAGGTGATGCTCATTAAGCCTATAAATAGGCAATGGTATTCTCACTCACTTTTAGCCCTGTTTAGCTCTGTCTTTAAGATGTAGTCGCATGTAAATTGAAATTCTGCCGACAAGGCACGTTTGCTTCTTTGGTCCTTCTTTGACTTTGGAAATCTCTCAGATACATGTGCCTGTCACACATGCTTGTTGTGCTCACACATATGCACACACACACAAGCATATTCTTCTTATAACTTGTTTGAATATTTTTTTTTTCCTTTCATTACTATTGTCTCCTCATGAAATGCATTTTCTTAATACATGCACTGGCGTTTGTTTTATATTTTTTTCTGTTACTCATATATAGTCCATCAATATTGTTTGTCAGATAAATGTTCCTGGAACACGTAATTATTTACTCTCCAAAGTGTTGATTCACGCAAAATAATGGTCAATAATATTTACCCAGACATACTAGCATTCCTCAACACTCTCTCTTTCCCTACAAGTCTTTTTTCTATGACTACTAGTATTAATGTGAGCAACAGTCAATAACATTGCTCGTTACTTACATGGCCGTGTGTTTCTGTCTGAATAAAGATAAGGAGTTAACTTTAAAAGCTAAGAAAACACTAATATTTGCAGAACCTTTTGGAATTCTGAGATTGAGGTTACCTTATTAAGATTGATCCTTCTCTTGTTTACTTTTTTGCATAATAGGAAAAGGGCTTATTTTATTATATTTATTTACATTATTCAGACTGTTATCTCCATATTCAGCACCATATTCACAACGTTTCAGGCTCTATATCTCTGAGATGAGGAATTATGATTACTTACATTATTTACATTATTCAGACTGTTATCCTCATCTTCATTGTCATATTCACAATGTTTTGTCCTCTATATCTCTGAGGTGAGGTATTATGATTACTTACATTATTTACATTATTTGGACTATTATCCTCATCTTCATCACCATGTTCCCAACGTTTCAGGCTCTATATCTCTGAGATGAGGAATTATGATTACTTACATTACTTACATTATTCAGACTGTTATCCTCATCTTTATTGCCATATTCACAACGTTTTGTCCTCTATATCTCTGAGGTGAGGTATTATGACTACTTGCATTATTTACATTATTCGGACTGTCATCCTCATCTTCATCACCATATTCACAATATTTCACAGTCTGTATCTCTGAGATGGGGTATTATGATTACTTACATTACTTTGGCTGACAGTTAGAAATTATCAAATGTGTGGTTAGTTTTTGACGAGTCCTTCAACGATTTCTTTGGGCACATTTTGAAACTTAACCTGGTTTCTTTTTATATATTTTATCAAATGCTTCTCACCACAGAAGAAATTACATTGCTTGTGTTTCCCAACCACAACCACCAAAGGAAAAATAAAAAGGTGAGAAAAAGAAGAAATAATGAAGGTAGTCTGGTGTATGTAAATTAATTATATACAGCAGTGGCTGACTATGAGTAAACATTCAATTTGTTTTTTTTTGTTTTTTTTTTGGTGTTGCTGTTTTGACTTTACTTGCTTTGGCTTTTGGTATTCATGTCTGTAAATAACTGCAACAGTTTTCATTGGCCGTAATAAATTTTGCAGGCTCGAATACATTGATTTGGGAAGGAAATAAATCTACCAATCATTACTGTCATTTGACTATATGACAATGATTTCTCTATTATTATTAATGTCTGGGCAACAATCATTTGTGTGCTTTGAAAAAGCAATTTCAAAGAATAAATTTTTCCAAAAATAAATATTTATTCTCTGATAATTTGTCAAGAACAAATTAAATGTATATTTGGTTTTCTTTTCTGATACTAATCCTATTATAATTGTGTTTGTCCCACCTGTCAGTAGTTTGTGAGACTGTTACACCTTGCTAATACTTCATAAATAATGCACTATTCTGTATGGATCCCGTGGAAAGAGGGGAAAAGACACTACTTGGTTTCAGTGAGAAAATGATAGTAAAAAAGAAGAGTAAATAGAAATGGAAAGAGAGAGAGAGAAAAAATCAGATTAAGCTGATAATAAAAACAGATAGTACACTTTAAACCTTACCAAAAGGCCATTTTCAGATGCACAATATCGAATGATAGAAACCGTGTAAGGCAATCACAAGAAATTCAGTTACCATCAGTAAAATAGCATTGTCTGCTGACTTATTTTAAAATTATTATCAAGAAAAATGTTCATAAGATGGGGATTTGTCTATTTGTTATAATTGTACTAATTGTTATGCTATGTCCCGAAAAAGGATATATTTGAACGAAGTAGCTAAGTGGTTTTGCCTACTATAACCAAGTAGAATACGGTAGCAGTAATCGACTGGTACACATTGTAGTCGCAGGTAAGAAGTGTAGATCAATGGCATAGTCCAGTGGGCGTCGTTATAGACTTAGCTCTCAGACTAAAGCTCTTGACTCTGTCGTACCTACACGTCAGTCGGTATTTATGACGGATGCCAGCCAATCATATTCCACTGAGGGGGAACACAGGTGTATGCATATTCCATTATATCATGTTACAAAGTACTTCTTTCTTCTATTATGCACCATGTCTCTTCAGGATGTAGGCGATCATGGCCCTCAACATATTCTTGTCCTTTGTAGCATTTAATAAGCTTTGTCGCTTTGTTATTTCTCCCAATTTTTTATGTTGTGAATGTGGACAGGAACAAATTCACAACAACAAATTCAGATTACAGATACTAGAAATGAATTATATTAAAAAATTAAAGCCAGAACTGAACAGAATCAACTATAAAGACTGCAGTAATGTTCTGAAATGCCTGTAAAGGAACAGTTTTTTCACACTTTAATGCACGCATGACCATGACATTATAACATGAAAAAAATTCAATAATGGATAATTTTTTCACATTTTAATCAATGCTCAGCACATTGTCAACCATTTTGCATTTAAAAGCATAATGAAAAATTACGCTAATGGATAACAATGTATAACTTTGTATAAATACTTGTACTAATGAACAACATATAGTTTTGTACTACTTGCACCCCTGAAGATGATCTTGAAAGAAGAATGAAAGTACTTGGGAAATTAAAATAAAAGAAATTTAAACAGCTATAGTACATTTCTCTCATTCTTTAACATTAATATATGGAAGGTTATTTGTAAGTATGAACAGATCTTATTAAAAATTAGCAGACATAATGTCTGTAATTATTCAATTAGAAGTCTCCGATTTGTTAATTAATTATTACTTACTCTGTTTACTACATTGAGCTCTTGGGATTCATATTCTTCCTGGAATTATCCATACAGATTACCAATTAACTTTATCATATTATATATATATATATATATATATATATATATATATATATATATATATATATGTAATTATTTATTCGAAAATTATAAATATGTTATAAACTCACTACAAAAATAGCCATTTTGTTTCAACACTTCTCGTATCTTATCAAGTGATGATGTTCAATGTAGAATAAAGGGTTTTTATATACATATATAGTGCTGTGTCCGTAAAAATAGAAAATATTATACTGCCACTTTATCATGTCCATGAAAAATAAATTAAAAAATTAATTATCCTGACAAATAACCAAAAAGAATTATAATTATCATTAATTCACTTTTTCTAAATCTCTGAGAATCAAACCTACTTTTATTCTCTACACAAAAAAAGTGAGACACTCACAACTGTATAGACAGTCAGCACATGGGGCAATAAAAAATTTAGCTCCTCATAGACTGCCACACTAACATCTGTCTTTTAACACTTATAACCAAAATTCGAGGTAAGAAATCTCCTGGCAACTCTTTTATTTTCTGCCAAAATTATCTGGACACTTACTACATATGTTATACTAGCAGCATGGCCCGACGTTGCCCGTGCCTGATTCAAACTCATACAGCAATCGCTATCACTTGACTTAAAATATTTTTGCCCTTCCTTGCCTTTAAAGGAGTGCCCTTTGCTGTGCTGATGTTGGTACATGCCTTACTTCTTGCCTATCTCACACTGCAAATTTTTTCTAAGCTCTGTACTAAACATTAAATCTTTTACAAAAAAAGAACTAAACAAAATGAAAACAAAACGATCAGCTTTAAAAAAGGACTCGTAACTGGAAAAACAGAATGAAAAAAGAATGTTAACAACAAATACTTTTTCACAACCAACCAGGTCTGCGGAATCAGAATCAACGTTGAGTTTAAGCAAGCGAATGAGCCAATTGGAGTAAAGTGCCATGCAGATTTAAATTTTTCCCACTTGTGATGAATGCAGCTATCAATTTTTTTGCATGCTAGCATGCTAGTTAACATTTGTGTCAGTCAGCTGTTGGCTCTCATGCTGACCAATAGAATCTTCCTGCCTATTCGTGGAAGCCAGCTATAGGCTCTCACAAATGGCTGCAAACTACATGAAAAATACCATAGAAGCATGAAAAAATCAATTATTTCCACTATCAATGGGAGTTGGGAAATACAAAGTTGGTCTTGGCCTTTCCACTAACTTGAAGCATGTGCATGTAAATTTTGGTGCAAATCCGTTGAAAATTGCAGCCGTGCATTCATTACACACACACACACACATCCTAACTTTTATAGACAAAAATAAAAAATATACAAAAAATATTGCATACAATTTAATCATTCTTTATCATCGATTCCAATTTATATTTCATACCAAACCACAATTTTAATCACTATTATTGTCTCTCATGTCTTAAACACCACATAATAACCAGATAATAAATATGGCTCATCTTATCTTCCCACATTTCTTGCTGTTTCTCATTTTTATGTATCAATGTTAAGAGGTTTATAATTATTTACCCAGGGTTATAACTCCACAATACTGATTATCGTAGAGAAAAATGGTAATGAGAGCAGGGTCAAAAAGTGAAGTGCAGTGCTCCCCGGCAGGCCAGCTATTTTTTATTCTTCTTTGGTCGCCTTAAGAAAATGGATTGCGTGGCTCCCTTTCTCAGCCGTTACACTGAGCAGTTGTGAAACAGACACCAGCTCAGCCGTGCATACTTTGACATCTTTGTCCATCTGTCAATCTGTATGTCCAGTTCTATTGCACACTGTCTGCCGAATAACTTCAGTTCTCTCGTGCTTCTGGCACCACGCTTTTTATGCTATTCCAGTACGGCCAAAATTTGGATGTGTGCAAATATCATCTTGTTTTGGATGAGATATGTGCGCATAGATTGCGTCTTCAATAGCCGCCATGTTTCTTTTTATCAGCACTTTGCAGGCAAGGCACGTTCACACTCATTTCAAATTCTGTGGCAAGTTATGTCTTTCGTCACACCATATGCCAAGATTTACGTTTTTTCCTGAAAGAATGTCTTCAAAATTTTCTCTGCATCTTAGCACTGATAGGTCAAGTTGCAGAGAGGAGTTTGTCAACCCTCACGAATGTCAGTCAAAAGCAACTACAAGCCCCTGATATATGATATAAGCCTACAATTATCATTCACTAGAAAAACCTGTGAAAATTTCCTATTTGAATTTTTGTGTAGAAATTTTTTTGCATTGTTAGACATTTGTGCTTAACAACTTTATCAGAATATTGCAATACCAATCATAAATATGAATGCTGGTCATTATTTTAAGAAGTAAGGGGATACAAATGAAAAGATTTGGAATTGGCATACTCTGGTTTAAACAGTTCTATCTTCCCTTCTTTTTCTTTTTTTTTTATTCATGTCTTGTTTTCCTATGCAGTCAAAACGGAATAGTCCATTATTCAGGAAGTATGGGCAGAAGACATGAAACACTTCTACCTTCCTTTCTTTTTAGCCAAATCCCTATCTTACAAACATTTCAACATTCAACAATGTTATTTTATTTATGGTAATTGGATTTTTGGCAATTGCCTTATTTGATTTCTGTCTTTCGATAATGTACATCTGAAAAATGGTCCTTTTATCATGGTTGTCTACACTTCTCGGCCTTTTTTGGCCGAGATCAAAGTGTTGTAGCTGTTCTTATGAGATTCTTTATCTCTCTCTCACTCTATCCACTTCTATCTTCCCTTCCTTATTTCTGTCAGACTGAAATCAAGTAATGTTTGTTTCCCTCTTTCCATGCAATCAAAGCTCAATGTTAGGGTAGCCTCAGGTACAATACACTTTCCCTGAAGTTGTTTGTGTCTTTGAAAAGAGAGATAAAAAGATTACAAAATTAATTCCAGGCTGATATAGAACTAGTCAATCTAAGCCAATTGTGGTGGTAAGTAGACAACAACCTGTCCTTATATTATTCTTGTAACTACCTGTGTGATCTAAGTCTCTAGCCCTAACCTGGTGTAGACAGGTACTTAGGCTAGTATTTCTATGTGTCTATTACAAAAATATGATCATTAAAATCTCATCGATTTGAACATGTAGAAAATGTTTTAACAAAAAGAAAAAAAACAACATTGAAATGCTGTAACAAATTCTAGAGATAAATTTCAATTTTTCTTATTTTCTTTATTCTTAACGTTATTTTGCCAAAAAGAAATTACATCAAATCAATTTTACTTATTTATTCTCATTTTGCTGGACACAGTTACAAGACTAGATCTTTAAATTAGATTAGCAAATAGCAACACTTGAAAAGACATTAGAACAAGCAAGTAAATATCTAATGACTGTAACATCAAGACATTTGCATTTGTAATTCTTAGAAGCTTGTAGATTCTGTTTTTGTTCTTTTTCCTCATGGAGCTTTGGCCAATCCATTCTACAGCCTTCTTTAGATGTACTTCACATATGAATAGAGATGTTCTATTTTATTTTTTTTGGTTGCATATGGATTGAAAATGAACTCACTAGATATACAAAAATATGAAGGGGTTTAAAACAAGGAGGTGCCTTCTCACTGGTCATTCAACCTACACAGTGAGGCAATTCTGAGAGAATTAAAAGTCCTGGCAGTAGAAATGGCTGCTCAGTCAATGGATGCCAAATGTTTTCATATAAGGAAATGGCTAATATAACCATAAGCATTAGAGATGAGGAGAACAGATACTACACTTTGATCACAATCCATGACTTAAGAGTGAAGGAAAGCATAACTCCTGTAACACTTTCTGCTAGGTCAATGAATGCCGAATGTTTTCTTATAAGGAAATAGCTAATATTAGCATTAGAGATAATTAACTTCTCACCAAACTTATTCAACCTATACAGCAAGGCAATTCTGATAGAATTAAAAATCCTGCCAGTTTTCATTATTAGCAGTCACAGTCTTGACAACATAAGATATGCAGATGATACAGCGTTGATAACAGACATGGATAGAAAAACTACAAAAATTTCTACAGAAGGTAGTGAGTGTAAGCGAGAAGAAAGGACTAAACATAAACTGCAAGGTGACAGAATGCAATGGTTGTTTGCAAAGGGGGACAACCCAAAATGCAAATTACAAATCAGAGATACTCAAATCAAACATGTACAAAAATGTAAATATTAAGTGTTCTAACATAGGATGGAAAGTGCAACACTGAGATCTGAAGACGTATTGGGATAGCCAAAGATGCATTCCAAAAGCTAAGCAGAGTATTAAGAAACAGGAAAAATTTTGTTAGAAGCAAAAAAGTACTGGACTGTTACATGATATCTGTTCTCCTCTCTGGCAGTGAATGCTGAACAATTTCCTCAAAGATGATGAACAGTCTTGAACCAACAGAAATGTGCTTTTAGATAAAGATAATGAGGATACCATAGACCAAACATGTGAGCAATGACGAGGTTTTGGAGAAAATCGAAACAAAAATGAAAAGTATACATAACATCATGAAGAGGCATTTGAAATTTCTGGGACACATAATGAGGAAGGATGGCTTGGAAAATCTGATACACTCAGGACAAATTGAGTGCAAAAGGGAAAGAGGTAAACAACACAACACATATTTAGTGAACTTGAGTAAATGGATGGCGGAACAAGAATTAGGGGAATAATAAAGAGAGAAATTATTAAGAGTTACAAAGGAGAGGAAATTGTGCAGAGCCGTGAGCGGACACAGGACATAAAGAAGAACAGATACTATATTTTGATCCCAGATCAATTGCCAAGGAGTGAAGAAAAACTTAAAGAAAATTGTACTCAACTGTTATGGAATATCAGTCCTCCTGTATGGCAGTGAATGCTGGACAATCTCCTCACCAATGAAGAAGAGACTTGAAGCAAGAGAAACAAAGAAAAGAGTACTGAACTGTTATGTAATATCAGTCCACCTATATTGCAGTGAATGCTGAACAATCTCCTCAGAGATGAAGAGGAGACTTGGGACAGATGCTGAGGATACCATGAATGGAATATGTGAGCAAGTGAAGTTTTAGAGATAATGGAAAAAAAAAGGACACTTATACATAACATTAGGAAGAGACTACTGAAATATCTAGGGCACATAATGAAGAAAGAGGGCTTGGAAAATTTGATACTCACAGGACTGTTTGGAGGCTGGATAGAGTTCAAGAGAGTCTCCACAGACTTGAGGGTGATGAATTATTTCTCAGCCTGCAACCCCTTTCTCACAAATAAAATATTCCTATCCTCTTGCTATTTCCATAGTATTTGGTCTGACAAGCTACATTGCTTGGTCACACTAACCCTGACCTTTGCACCTGGAACTCATCATGCCACATATGCATGGATGAATAATCCTCATCTCTTTTGAATTCCATTAGTACAAAGTAAGTTTCACTCAGGCAGCTTATTCCCAAGAGCTGCTGCTTTGTGGAACAGACTCTCAACAGAATGATTTTCCAATCACTACAATCTTGACCCCTTCACATCTAGGGTTAACCGTTATCTTTTCCTTTTATATTCCTGTATTAAGAAGTAAGTTCCATTTGGACAGCGTCTTACCAAGAAATACTGCTTTTTGGAACATACACCCGGTAGGATGTTTTTCCAATAACTAAAATCTTGACTCTTCAAGTGTAAGATGCGCTGTTATCTTTCCTGTATGTACTTCACTTCTTGCCCTTTTTTATGCTGATACAACACCACACAGTAACCTTCTTCCTTGAGTGGATCTTGGGCCTTTTATTTGTTAACATTACTATTAAAAAGGTTGAATATATTTATAAAGATGTAGTATTATTCTTGTGTACCAAATACAAGTACAGACACAATTAAAAGGTATCCTTTAAATATCCTGGCATGGTCCATATTTGCTATTTGCCTGTTTATTGTTCAGATATTTTCAGTTTGCACAATCCATTTTCTATGTTCATTTCTTGTTCATTTCTTGTTAGATTTGTTTATGCTTTATTCAATAGCCTCCACAGTCCTCCTTGATCTTTTCAACAGGAGTAGAGGTTTATTCCTTATTTCTTATTTCTAAGAAAAAATTAATTTGAACTGGCATACTTATTTTATTAGTTGAAAATTTTCCACTGGCATGAACATTCTAGAGAAAGAGGAGATAAAAGAGAAAGGGGTACTAAAAAGAGAAAGTGTCACCAAAAAGAGAAAGGGGCACCAATGGAGAAAGGGGAGACAAATGTAATTAGGGGGCCAAAAGGAGACAAAAGAAAAATGGGGTACTAAAAAGAGAAAAGGCACTAATAGAGGTGGGGAGACAAATGTAATTAAGGGTCCAAAAGAGAAAGAGGAGACAAGAGAGAAAGGGGCATGAAAATGAGAAAGTAGCACCAAAAAGAGAAGGGCTATTACTGTTTTTTTTTTTTTTTATCCCTACTGAAGGTATTATTCTTTGAATTGACCACAACACAGATGTAACACAACCTGATAGGTTAATGTGTAGAAACTGTACAGTTGGAAGGAAAATTCAGCAGTACAAATGCTTGTTGCAGTGGAGACAAAAGATCTGTACAAAATTCTTCTTTAGCAATTGTTTATTGCTTTCTTACTTGCCACAACTCACCAGAGATTTGTGATGATTGCCCTGTCTTTCTGATCATAGGGGAGGAAATGTCTGTTAACTCCCAATTCCAACTCAAAGATAGAACTTCTCCTTTGTCCTGTACCATAGGGAAATGGGCCAACACGAAGTCTGAATCTCCTGTCTGTTCTTCATATTTCCATCATAACACTTAATAAATATTAGTATCTCTGTCGCATAATAGTTGCTGCAGAACTTTGGCAAGCAAATCTGTAGTCATGAGTAGGATATTTAATGTAGTCCACCTTAATTCAACAAAACAGAGAAAAATCCACTTCTGTTCCTTCTCTTCAACGACCTCCACCACCTACTACTACTGCTACTACTACTACTACAACTGCTACTGCTACTACTACTACTACTACTAATGATAATAATAATGATAATTCATTTTGAAAATGCTTCATTTAATCCAAAAATAAAATTGTACTGTAGTGAATGTTGCACATACTATAAGATAGTTCTGTGTGAACAGACTAATATATAAACAGATAGACAGATATGACCATATTTACAGAGTGATAGTTACAAACATACATACATATATATATATATATATATATATATATATATATATATATATATATATATATATATATATATATATATATGTTATGAAATGGACAAAGTCTGACAATTATTTTAAGACTTTTTCTGTTTATATGTTATTTTTATAGATATAAATATTTAAGTAAATGCTCTGTTTATAATAAATCGTATTAATTATATTTACTGGACTGAATGTTTGAGAAATTTTCATAAACATTTGTGTCCTCCGACAGGAATTGAACCTCCTGACGGCTATATCAATTTCACTACAGAGAAGTGTTTTGGTTAGCCAGGTCAATTTTACTGCTTTTTAAATACAATTACAATAAACTAATTGACCGTAGGCCGGTAAATGTTGTTAATACTTTTTATTATAAAACAGAGCATTTACTTAAATATTTGTATCTATAAAAATAATGTATAAACAGAAAAAGTCTTAAAATAGTTGTCATACCTTGTCCATTTTGTAATGTGTGATGTAATTCGTACATTCATATCTTCTGCTCATGGTGTATCAAAATGTAAACATATGACGTCAAATTTGAATTTAGCACAGGTTACATTTGATTGGTTAATCACAGCAAAGCCCTCAAGTCTATTTTCTGAAGTATTCTGCTTTTTGAAATCAAATTAATCTTTCACTCACCAGTAGTTTAACATCACCTGAAGAGACACATATAATTGTATTGAAACATAATTGTAATTTATTTTTTATAACATGTTTTATTATCCTAAAATAGATAATATATACATACATATATTTATATTTATATATATATATATATATATATATATATATATATATATGTTGAGTTTCTCATACTTACAGACTGACAGATATGAACAGAATGTTATGTTTATACTTACAGACTGGTAGATAGATATATAGATAGATAACATTTTTTAAGTGAAAAACTTATATAGTTTTAGTGCTCATTTCAAAGTTTGAAGATCCATGAAAGCCATCTGAAAGTAGGATAAAAAAAAGGTGTCATTAAACTTGAGAGGAAAAAATCTCTCCAAAAGTTTACATATTTGAAAAAAAAAATAACTTGGTTCGTTTTATCATTTTCGTCTTCCGTTTGGTATCTTACTAATTCAAAGGATAAGTAACTTTGCCTCCTAATAAGATTCATAAAAAATGACGAAAATTCAAATTAGATTGGCGTTCAATCAATGAGTCTAATTGGACATACTGCTTTTTTTCTTATGAAGTTTGAAGAATCAAAAGTCAACTTAGTAATAGTTGACTTCTTTATCTTTTATGTGTTGTGTCACTTCGGGACATGGGTGATCATGGCTCTCCATGACTTTCTGCTCTTTGTAGCCCTTAGCAATGTTTGTCTTTTTGTTATCTCTCCTAATCCTTATTCTACCAATCATTTACACAATCTCATTCAGTAGGTTATGCAATACTTTCTTCTGTCCCTCTTGCCTTCAATATATCCTGTAAGTATCAAATTTTCCAAGCCCTCTTTTCCCATTGTGCACCCTAGAAATTTAAACTATTGCTTTCTTTCCTTTTTGTTTCCATTTTCTATAAAACTTCATCATTGCTTACATATTCAGTCCATGCTATTCTCAGTATCCTTCTGTAGAACCACATTTCTGTTGCCTTAAGTCTCTTCTTCATATGTGAGGATATGTCCAGAATTCAATGCCATACAGGAGGATTCATATTACATGGCAGTTCAGTACACTTTTCTTTTTGTGACAATTTTTTTTGATTTTAATAAATTTCTCCTGTTTTTTAATGATTTGCTTAGTTTTCAGAAGGCACCTGCCCCAATGCACCTCTAGATTTCAGTATCATACTTTCTGTCCTTTTTTAAAACATTTCCCTGATATTTAAATTGTTACAGTTGCTTGATTTTAGTATTTCCAATTTATATTTTGCATGTTTGACTGTTCCTTTTGCTTTTGTCTTTTTGCAATTGATATTTAGTGTTTTCGTCTTGCTTCCTTGCTACCTTCTATAAAATCAGCTAAATTTAAGTGCCAACAAGGTAAAGATATATTTTCTTTTCTTTGTTTCTAATGAGTTTTTCATCTTTCTTTATACGTGTATTTGGATGGTACCTTTCACTATTCCACTGCAACTTCAGATTTCATTGTTGCATTTTGCATCTTGTTTTATTTTTGGATGTTCACCTGCAACGAATTATATCGTTTATCCTGGATATGATAAAGAAATGTTTGTCACATTATGCTAAAATAAAGATAGTGTCATGAACTGAATAGAACAACACACACACACAAAACACATCCACACACACCCCACACGCACACACCCATCCATCCACCCACCCACACACCACCCCCACACCCCACTCACCCCCACACCCACTCACCCCACCACACAAACACACACACCCACCCACCCACACACACCCATACACCCACACACCCCCACACACACCCATCCACACACACATATATATATATATATTAAAGAAAAAAACAAAATCATTGATGGAACCTTCGGGCAACTTGCCAAAACTTAAAACTCTTATTCAGATAAAGTCTTAAACTAATACAACAATACTGATAAAAGAAGGAGAAAAAAGGCCGAAGGCAAACCTACTTACTCAGTAAAGTGTTCAAATCCTAGATTTCATCTTCACACAGTTTAACATTCAAGTCAAGTCATCTGAAGACAAGCACCATCCTTTCTGCTGTGGAGTTATTTTGCAGTGAAGGTTTGTATTTGTACTAAATCGGTTCGATGTACAAATCGTTAGGAACTTGCTATAATAAGTATTATGCAGAGTAATCTTGTTGTAGTCGCTGACTACTTTCGTATTCGACTGACGACTAATGTTATCCAATATCGACTGACCCTCGTTTCTCTTACTACTCCTACTTATATTAGGTGGGAGAGTCTATTAACTATAGAATAGTTGTGTTTTCACACACACATACATACATATATATATATATATATATATATATATATATATATATATATTATGAAATGGACAAAGTAACAAAAAACAGTAAAATCGACCGTGCTAACTGAAACGGTCCTCTGTAACTTATTCGGTAAAGCATGTCATGCTATATGATGGTTCCATATAAGATACAGGTTTGAGTCCTGTGGGAGGACGTATATTTTCTATGAAAATTTCTCAGACATTCAGGCCGGTAAATGTTGCTAATACTGTTTATTATAAACCAAGCATTTACTTAAATATTTGTATCTATAAAAAGAACGTATAAATATAAAAAATGTCTTAATATATATATATATATATATATATATATATATATATATATATATATATATATATGTATATATATATATATATATATATATATATATATAATTTTAAGAGATCTTTTATGTTTATATGTTCAGGCCAATAAATGTTGTTAATACTGTTTATTATAAACAGACCATTTACTTAAATATTTGTATCTACAAAAAGAATGTATAAACCTAAAAAAAAATTATATATATATATTTATATGTGTGCGTGTGTGTGTACATTCAAGCATGTCTCATTAAATAATATAGACATATTGTGACTATTTATTTTTATAATAATCCTTTCGAGTTCTAATTATTTTCTTGATGTTGAGATTAAATTTATCAAGAAATGCACTGTAGTTCTTGTTAACCCTGGTACTACCGATTTCCTCTTAGATCATCCTCAGGGTTGAATTATGAAGACAAACTTAATGTCCTTCATCAGGTGTCTGCCAATCCAGATACGTTTCAGTTAATATTGAACTCGACCCTTTATGCAATCTACAACGATAGACAGATATTCTGCTGTCCATGTCTATGGATATCGCATCTTTGTAAATTGTTTAGTTAGTCTGAGAGTATAAATAATACAAATACTGATAACTCATCCTTCCAGAAATTCAAATATCTTTCTCTTCTCCATAAATACATTGATCTTGTTCCACTGTCCATATCTAGGGACATTTCATCTTGTTCTTATTTAGTACTACTAAGTTCCTGGCAGGCACCTGAAGTGTACAATGTACAAAACTTTGTGATAATAACAACAAAGAAGAGGACAAAGATGAGATATTGGTTTGGTTTGGTTTGGTTTGGTTTGGTTTGGTTTGGTTTGGTTTGGTTTACAGCATATCAACCTCAATGGGTTATTTATTTTATTTTTTTATTTCTGGTAATATTTTTTCCAAAAATGTATTGCTGGTAAAATTTTTTTCCTCAAACATGTATTGCTAGTAATAATTTTTCTTTCAAAAACCTATTATTAAAACCTATTTTTACACTTTCATAGTATTTTGACCCAGGTTTGGGTTTTAACTATTTGCCCATAGCTGGGACCCTGACAAGGGCTACCACCCCTAGTCAGGGTGGACCTGGGAACACCAGCAATTAAGAGGTGGTTCTACGCTCCTCAAAACCTTCCGATGAGAGGCCTTGCTGTCGGATGTAGTTTATCGTCTTGCCCAGGATACAAAGATGAGATATAGGTATATTTAACGTTTACTGTAAAACCAGCAACAGCTGCCTCTGATATTGTGGGCCATCATAATATAATCCTTCTATGTGATCTTCCTCTTTATGATGTGTTTGATCACGGTACTCCACAACTTCCTCCTAATCCCTGTTTTTTCAAACATTTGCACAAAACTGTTTATTTCATTTTATTTTTTAAATTATTAAATTGTGAAAGGCATGAATCCATCTATTGTCCCATCCCCACAGCTATGGGTTAAATATCCTGATGACCTGCACTCTCTCACCTAGTTGCAATGATAGGATGTAATATTCTTGTTTCAATTTCCGAGAAAAAATACACAACATTTTTTTGTCAGCTTTTATGATTACTTATCATCTTGTTTATGTGCATAATACTAATGTACAACCGTTTTAGAGAAGCGATTTGAATGCCAAAAATGGAATCAGTAATGGTCAGCCGTTTCCCTACAAGGAAACATTTGAGATTCATTCACTGAGTAGCCAGTACTGCTTTCAACTGAAATTTATAAAATCTTTCTCGTAAAACAATTTTTCAGGTAAAATAGGTTTCTCAAGTCCAGTAGCTGTTATCCCTCTTTCCAGGTTTGATGGGGATTTCTTTCCTAATCTTTTGCTTGAAGTAGTGTGGAATGTCAATATCTTGTGTCATTATTTTCTCTTTAAGTTACATTTGCTATTCATTTTAGTTGTTGCTGTTTCTGAAATATCTGAAGTGATGTCGTTCTGTTATTTAGTATCGTTCATTGTTTGTAATTATGTAGAGCCTGCCCACGATGTTTAAAGATGGATGGTCTTCAGGTTTCACTCACTCAAAGCCATTTTTAATAATTTATCTCAGAAAGCGGTCGAATACAGCTGACAGTTTAGATATTTTTGAATGGGGTTAGCATCATGAATGGCATCCACAAAAAAAGTTTCCATCTGACAAGGCTATTTAAGAACATGTCTTGGGTTTTCAACTTGATGTTTTGGTTTTGTAGCAACTGGTGGTGTTGGGTGAAACTATCTCTGACCCGCCTATTCTATGTTCAATTTCCTTTTCTCTTACTTTAAATTTGTTATAACTGATCTATAGGCCAAGGTACTTGAAGTGATTAGAAGAAAAGTTCTAATGTCTGCCAAAGATATATTTATTTTGTATTTTGGATTATTTCTCTTATGAAAGGAATGACTTTGTCTACCTCCTCAAATCTATGAATTAAGTATGATGACACTTTAGGCATTTTAGCCCCTGTAGCACAGTCATTTAGAAGGACAACTAGAAACTTACACATTTTGGAGAAGGAAATGAGAAACCACTACATTACATTTCCCAAGGAAATAACAGCTATTAAGAAGATATTTGAGACAACAGAAATGTGATTCTACAGAAGGATGATGAGAATATCATAGACTGAACATGTGTGTCCCAAGAATTTGACACTCACAGGAAATATTGAATGTAAGACAGAGGAAAACAATGAGTAATCTACCTAACGTGCCTGTGTAAACAAATGTCAAAACAGGGACTATTTAGTAAGAGTTATGCTACAAAGGATAGGAAGTTGTGGAAAGCTGTAATCGCCCACGTCCTGGAAGGACATGGCATATGAATGAAAAAAAAAATTATTAAAGAAAATTAAACTATGGTAATCTGTTACTGCTGGAGTCATGAAGGGACATGACACTAAAAAATAAAAGTTATTGTCAATATATGTTTGAATCATTGAAAATTGCACATTGGAACTGGTTCCACTAGATTATCATCTCATCATTATTTTAATACAGTATGATTGCTTTGTGTATCTGAAATTACATCTGCCGCAATTCTGAATTAATTGCTTTTGATAAATAATAAATCCCAATCTTTCAAACAGTAGAATTATACAGAGTACAATTTTATATTTGTATGTGTAATTGAACCTTTTTTCCCTTGAGAAGTTGGCTTTCCCATGAACAATCGTTAGTCCCTTTCTGAATCAAAATACAGTTATGTCAGAGTAAACATGAACTGAAAACTGAGGTAGACATGAAATTGGCAAACATTTCTGTATGTTTATACAAGAAAGGAAGTTGGGGAAGTTGAAGATGAATTAAAGAAAGGAGATTAGAGAGACAGGCAAAAAGTTGGGGGGTGATGTGCAACAAGTGAAAGAAAGGAATTTGGAGAGAGATACGTAACAATAAAAGAAAGAAAGTTGGTGAGAGAGATGTAAAAAGTAATTGGTAGTAAACTGGAGGGGGGGAAACACAAGTGAAAGAAAGGTAATTGCAACTAGTAAATGAAAAGACGTTGGCGAGAGAGACACAATAATGAAGGAAAAGTTGGAGAGAAAGATGCAAGAATTAATAAATAGAAAGCTGGAGAGAGAGAGATGCAACAATAAACGAAAAGACATTGTAGAGAGAGAGAGAGAAAGAGAGAGGCAACCAGTAAAAGAAAGGATGTTGGAGAGAGAGTGAGATGCAATAATAAAAGAAAGATTAGTTGGAGAGAAAGATGCAAGAATTAATAAATAAAAAGCTAGAGAGAGAAAGATGCAAAAATAAACGAGTAGAAATTGGAGAGAGAGATGTAATTAGTAAAAGAAAGGATTTTGGAGAGACAGAGACGCAACTAAGAAAAATTAGTTGGAGAGAAAGACACAAAAATTAATAAACAGAAAGATGGAGGGAGAGATGTAACAATAAACGCATGGAAATTGGGGAGATAGATGTAATTAGCAAAAGAAAGGATGTTGGAGAGACAGAGAGAGAGGGAGAGACATAATAATGAAAGAAAAATTAGTTGGAGAGAAAGACAAGAATTAATAAATAGGAAGCTGGAGGGAGAGAAGCAACAATAAACGAATAGAAATGGGAGAGAGAGATGTAATTAGCAAAAGAAAGCATGCTGGAGAGACAAAGAGAAAGAGAGACAGAGAGAGAGAGACGCAATAATGAAAGAAAAGTTAGTTGGAGAAAAAGATGCAAGAGTAAATAAATAAAAAGCTTGAAGTAGAGATGCAGCAATAAATGAATAGAAACTCAACAGAGAGATGCAACTAGGAAAGGAATGAATGTTGGAGAGAGAGAGAGAGAGAGAGAGAGAGAGACAATAATGAAAGAAAGTTAATTGGTGAGAAAGATGCAAAAATAAATAAATAGAAAGCTGGAGGGAGAGATGCAACTTTTAGGTTGGTGCAAAAATAATGTCGTTTTGTCACATATGTTACTATGTGAGAAAACGACATTATCTTTGCACCCATCTAATAGTAAAAGAAAGGACTTTGTACAAAGAGAGACACAATAATAAAAGAAAGATTAGTTGGAGAGAAAGATGCAAGAATTAATAAATAGAAAGCAGGAGGGAGAGAGGAAATAAGTGAAAAACTAGAAGTTGGTGGGAGGAAAATGCAAAATAGATATTAATTTCTTTTAAAAAGGGCAATAGCAGCAGATAGGAAAGTAGACTGATAGATGAGTATCGTGGCAGATAATTAGAGAGAAACAAAAAAGAGAAAGATGTATTGAGATCAAGCAACTGAAAGAGAGACAGATGAAGACGAAAGATGCATATTTGAACAAATGATCAGAAAATGTAAATGTCAATGTTTAGAAATGAAGCCAAGCCTCATTAATTGCTACATAAAAATTTTATGTTCCTTGACCATTTTTATGGGCAGTTAGTTGCCCAATCTGATGTTTTACTTGCTTCTTTTGACATAGTCAATGTTGTGGCCATTATTTCAAAATGGTGTAACAGCTGTAAACTAAACTGTCTTACTTATATTTCACTTACAGTGTAAAGTATGAGTGCACAGGATGCAATTGCTGTATGGACATGATGCATTGAATTGTTCAGTCATCCTGTGACTTGATATTTTGGTAGCTCAATGGCAACAGCACTAAAATGATGTTTAAAAGTCTGTATGTTTATTCCATGAAGTTCTAGAAGCTTGTTAACCTCAGTGAAGGTGTTCTCCAACTTTGAAATGATGGTTCTTTAGGTTACAGCTAAAAGAAATGTTTGAAAAAGATTAAATAGGGAGTGACTGTTTTATTCTCCAAAGGGCTTGAAGTGTCTTTTATTCCCTGAAGTGCTTCAAGCCAGTCTCATTCCCTGAAGTGCTTGAAGCTTAATTCATACCCTGAAGTGCTCAAAGCATGTTTCATCCCTGAAGTGCTCAAAGTGAATTTAATTCACTGAATTGCTTGTAGCATGTTTCATTCTCTGAAGTGCTTGAAGCTTGTTTCATTTCTTGAAATGCTTGAAGTTTGTTTCTTTCACTGAAGAGCTCAAAACATGTTTCATTCACTAAAGTGCTTGAAGCTTATTTCATTTCCTGAAGTGCTTGAAGCTCATTTCTTTCCCTGAAGTGCTTGAATTTTGTTTCTTTAACTGAAGTGCTTTAAACTTGTTTCATTCCCTGAAGTGGTTCAAGCTTGTTTCATTCCTTGAAGGGCTTGAAACATGTTTCATTCCGTGAAGTACTTGAAACAGGTTACCTTCCCTCAAGTGCTCCAAGTGTGTTTCATTCCTTGATGTGCTTTTAGCTCGTCTCATTTTCTGAAGTGCTTTATGCTAGTTGCATTCCCTGAAGTTCTTGAACTTTGTTAATCTTAATGCAGGAGTTCTTTATTTTCAAGCAAATGAAATATATGAAAAACAATATAGATGGAGTGATTGCATTGGAGGCTAGCTGTATTTTATTAAGAACATCATCTAATTCACATTCAGGTCAAGTTAATGACAGATACTTTTGTTCAAATGGGGTATAAATCCATTTGTTCTCACCCCAGCTTCTTAAGTAGGAGGGCTAACTGAACTCTTTAGTGCTAGTTTGCAATTGTTCAAACGGCAGATATTTAGACATGTAGGGTTTTACTCCACCTAGATAAGTGAAGTGAGTCAATGTACTTGGCACAGGAGGGGCAACTGAGAGGGATTAAGATCCTTGCCACATTCTGATCTAGGGAAGAAGTTAAGGCAACACATGCTGCAACCAATGTTCAGACTCACTCTATGGAGAAACAAAGATATTCATAGATGGTAGTTTATCACCTCATGTCACCTTAGCTCAAATGGTTTATAATGTTGTAGAGTGCAACCCATATTGACTGTTAGCACCATGTTTAACTCATATTATATTCTTGTTTTACATTGTTGTATTCTGGCACCTTTGTTTTCATTTCACTTTTTAGTTCTTCATATTTATTCTAGTTTGGGACTCACTGAGGTAGGGAACCATTACAAAATAACAACCCAACAGATATATATATATATATATATATATATATATATTAAGACATTTTTATGTTTATACATTCTTTTTATAGATACAAATATTTAAGTAAATGCTCTGTTTATAATAAACATTATTAAACAACATTTACCGGCCTGAATGTCTGAGAAATTTTAATAGCCGATAAATGTTGTTTAATACTGTTTATCATAAAACAGAGCATTTACTTAAATATTTGTATCTATAAAAAGAATGTATAAACATAAAAATGTCTTAAAACAATTGTTGGACTTTGTCCATTTCATAATGTGTGACGTCATTTGTTTACATTTGGATATGCATCGAGCAGATATGAATGTGTGTGTGTGTGTTGGTATGAATATAAAATAGTCTAATTTGGCATATGCCTTTTTTGTGTGTTTTCCCATGTTAGAAAAGGGACCAATTGGTCTAGATCTCTTTAACTACCTGTAGCTCGTTGTATCTTAGTGGAATTATTGCCTTGCTCGGTGGGAATTGATTAAAAAACATAAAAAAAAATGTCATAGATTTTTTGTTAAGTTAGTCTGCAAAATTTAAAAATTCATGATTCAAGCTACAAATTGAATGGAAATTTAATTACCTGGGAAGTGACACAGAAATCCAAAGGTGCACTGGAATAGAAAAAGATGTCTTCCAAAAGGTAAGTATATTATGAAGAAACAGAATACCATTTAAAACAGAGTAAAGAGTGCTCAGCTACTATGTAAAGGCAATGAATGCTGAGCATTTTTCACACCGAAAATGAAAAGGAGACTTAAGGCAAAAAAAATTCAGTTATACAGATCAATTCTGAGAATTCATTGGACAGAGCATGTGATTGATAAGGAAGTTTTAAGGAAAATAAAAACAAAAAGGACATTTGAACTTAAAAACTAACAGTCAAAATTTTTGGTACATATGGTGATTTTCTAAGCATAGCTTAGATGTGGCACAAAGCCAAAAGTATGGACTACCCAGTGAGGATCAAACTCACTATTCAGTTTTAACTGATTTAGCAAGACCTAACCATTTCACCATGATGAAGTGCCCATTTTTGGGATATCTGATGAGGAAAGAGCATTTGGAGTATTTCATTCTCAAATGACATATTGAAGAAGAGTTAATGGGAAACAAACTTCCTACCCTGATGAGGGTTTGTGTGGCTGGATGGTAGCACAGGAAATGGGAGAGAAACAGTAAAAAGACAAAAAGTTAAAAAAAAAAATTTAATACAAACATAGAAGACAGAGATGAACTGCTACGTCATATCAATCCATCTATATAACAGTGAATGGTCTGATCACCAAATTGTTAGAATGGAAGCATTCCAACCATGATTTCTAGATTAGAATCTTGCCATGGTTGATTTGTCATAGATAGTGACTTCTGGATAATATTATTAGGTTGGTGCAAAAATAAGGTCGTTTTCTCACATATGTTACTATGTGAGAAAACGACATTATTTTTGCACCAGCCTAATACTTATAGTGAAATGATCTCAGTATGTGATTTTTTTTTTCAGCCACTTCCCAAAGTAGGGCAGGTTGATTTTTCATGTTTTTTTGTAGAAAATTTATATTGCACCCACTGTAAATGCTGGAGTTTGATGTTATAAGAAGTAACACCTAAAAGGAGATTGGTAGCTTTTACCAATTTTTGAGCATTTAGGTTTAAAACAATTTGCAAAAATGAACAGAAATACCTAATTTCTGCAGGTTTTTGTTTATAAACTACCATCAAAATTTGACTATTTTGAGAATAAATCCAAATAAAGTTGATATCTTTTGTCTTAGATACATTGAATGGAAAATATATTCAAACCAGAATACTAATTATGAATCACCACAAGCAAAATATGTATTTTTTTTACTGTATTTGATAAGTAAAAACTGTAAAAACTGTAAAAGATTTTAAAAAGCTACTAAATAAGATTTGTTAGAACATAAGTAATAAAGCGAAAAAAAATGGATAAAAATGTATCTAACACCATAACAATGCTGGACACACATTATAAGGCAAAACATTTTAAATTTGTATTGTTTATTGAAAATCACAAAAAATACTGCATTGTATAACATAATACATCATATTATATCTAAATTGTTTATTATAATTTCCATTTGAAGTAAATGAATGTCTTATTTGATGGCACAATGATTTAATAATAATGTACTTGTGTCATGTATCTTCTCATATGAAATTTGTAAAGTTTCACTAAATTATAAATTTTAGAAGTCTGTGCTATAAGTCTTTCACTGATTACCAAGATGAAATTCTAGCAATATGATTTTGAACCTAATTTTAATCTTTAAACTCATCTCCTCAAAATACGGTAAGATTTGGAAAAATATTTTGTGTCATTATTTATCATGTAAGACCCTCAACTTTCAAATTGAGTGCAATACCACAATTCTGAAATCAACCAGCCCTGTTCCCACAGTGCCACTGTTGGGAAGTGTCTGAAAACCATTTGTTGCTCCTAGCTTTGTGAGCGAAATTTGTCAGTCAATACTGTTTGGAAGAAGTCAATGGTCGTGCTACACATTGTGACCAAGGGTTTCAGTATACTGGCTTTAATGATGCCAGACTATGCACCTTCTGCCAGAAACTATAAATTCTGTTTAGTATAGTTGCAGTATAAATCAAAGGTTCACTGAGTGGATGTTGAACAAACAAATTTGCCTGAGTAGCTGTTTGCAATAGGGTTTTGCTAGTCCCTCAAGCAGACAAGCATAATTGGAAAACAAGTGATCAGCCGTACAATATAGCAGTGAATAAAGAACAATGATGTAGTTCTACAGAAGGATGCTGAGAATATCATGGCTGGAACATATGAGCAATGCAGAAGTGTTCATGAAAGTGGAAACAAAAAAGGACACTTATACTTGGAATTAGAAAAAATTTCTAGGACATATAATGAGGAAAGAATGCTTGGAGAATTTGATGGCAAGAGGAGGAAAGGGAAAGAACAAGTAAATGTGAATGGATGGCAGAACAGGGTGTGGCAGGGTTAGTAAAGATACAAATATTGCTTTGGCCAAAAAGGGATAGGAAGTTGTGGAGAACCATGATCACTTACATCCTGAAGAGACATGGCACATAAAGAAAATAATTTTTCTTTCTTTTGGCAAGACATGCTTTATGAATGTAAAGCACACCTGTGTACCATTCACAGTTATTCCCATAATAGGGGCTTAGAAGGAATTCCATGGGTCACTAAAGCTTGTGTTAAATGAGACAGTGGGTGTAAGCATGTTTTGAAAAGGGTCTTTTAAGCTTTAAGCAATATAATTTCGAGCTCAAGGACAAAGTTCATGTTGGACGATGTCATAACTTGAAAAAAACGGTGAATTTGAAAAAATCTTTACGGAAGATGCATCTTAAAGAACACAAGAATCAAGATGAATCTATTCATTCATTTGAATGAGACACTGGAAGAGGAAAGACTTTTTTTGGTAAAGTAATTGATCTTGCTGCATGATACGCGTCCTGCTCTTATGTTACAAATGTGGTGCCACAAAGTATTAGAGCTGGAATAGAAAAGTTGAAACTCTGATATGTTTTCTCTACACCTTTCATCTGTTTTTCTTGTGTGTTTATATCACAAGTTCAGCTGGGTTGACTTCTTTCTACCAACATCCTTTGCGACTTGATTCTTGGTGGCTATGAAATTACCTTTGAGGTTAATCCCTGTTGGCATCTGGCATTTTTGATGTTCTGATGTGACACCAAATACAAAGCTTACTTTAGTATCTCTTAGGGTGAAACCATGGGCACTTCAA
>OZ010590.1:106063603-106078603 GCA_963932145.1 Acanthosepion lycidas | reverse complement strand
AAATAACTACATATATAAACATATATACACCTACATACACGCACACACAACACACACACATATATATGTATACACACACACACACATATATATATATTAATTTTACATAACTATTAAATTAACAAAATCTGTAAAAGGCAAATTTCTATAAAAATATTAAGAGACAGAAATTAACAGAAAATATAGAAAATATGATTTTCCAGGGGTAGGAGGTTATAATAATAATAATAATAATAATAATAATAATAATAATAATAATACCAATGAGGGGAATAATGATGAAAAAATAATATTAGCTCAGTTATAACACATTTAACGTATGTCATCGTGCTAATGCAAACATTGATGAGATCACAACATTTCCCCCACCACTTCCATAATAACACCAATACACGCAATCTACATAAACCCAAAATTTTAAAAAATGAATCAGTTTGTCTGATGATCGCAAAAGCGTGAAACCCAGTGTCACAAACTCACATCAATCCAACCAAATATATATATATATATATATATATATACCAACACATGCAAATACATGCAAGTAAATACACATATACAAATGCATACACATACATGTGTATATTTATAAATACCAAATTACCACTTACAAATATAGTAATGATCATCTAATTACATAAACAAGCAAGCCTACATTCACACCTATTTAAATAGAAATGTATATTTTAAAAAAAGAACTAATTATATGAATATATATCTACAAAAATACACATATACACAAACATCTTTACACGTATACAATTTAACATAAGCAATTAATCCTACATATACACACCAGGTATTATTTCATGTCTTGATAATTTAAAATTCTAGAGTTTCCATGCACAGACATCCCAAAGATTAGATGTAGTTTGTTATTTTAAGGTTGTCTGTTTTTTTTTAATTTAACTAATATTCACTCTTTACATTGAGCTCTCTGGATTACATCCTCCTTGGGATTATCCATATGGATTACCAAACATTTCATTACCTAACTATATAACTTCAAAAGTGATTCAGCACTTTTCAGAATCCTCTTCTGAGTAAGACCTTCTATAGAGGAGAACATTATTAAGAACTGTGTATACTGTTTCCCCTGCAGTTATGATATGAAATATAAAGGAGAAACAGGTGGCCCCCTTATGTTAAGACTGCAGGAACACCATAAAGCTGTAACATGAGGGGAAATAGAAAAATCACATGTGGCTGATCACATATGGAAGGAAAAAGTGAGATTGCTGCCCCCACTGTAGGATGAGGTTGAAATAATAGATAGAGAACATCACTGGAAAATACAGAAACTGAAAGAATCAGCACATATACTAAGCCACAAAAATCTTCTAAGCCAGCCAAGCATAGACATGAATACAATATGGAAACCAGTGATTTGGAGTGCTAAAGAAAAGTAATAATGACAACAAAAAAATGGTTACTGAGTCATTAAGTTTATAAGTCCCAAAAATTCATACACTGATCTCCTCAAGGACACATTATCCCAGTGGATAAAAGCATTGATTGAATTCAGTGATTTGACCCCAAAACTTGTGAGTTCAATATCTGGCTTCAGCAGAGGTGAACAAAAACTTGGAGTGTTGTGTTAAAGGGCGATAACTGATACTGAGACATTCGGAAGAGGCATGGCATGTGGAACTAGAACAATCTACCCCCGTGGAGGAAAATAAAAGGTTCAGTTTGAAATTCCTATCACCTGCAGAAGGCTGGAGAGTACAATGGCCTTAATATTGTGGATATGGCAACAAAGATGAGGACAACTGTCTGAACAATAGTGTAAATAGATAGATAGATAGATAGATAGATAGATAGATAGATAGATAGATAGAAGAGGGGTACCTGAAAAGTTCACAGCCTGAGGCCTGACCAAGAAGGAATTCCCCCAGGCAAATTCTAATGTCTGCTCATTTGGTTGGGTAAAGCCAAGATCTCTTCAACACTCCCCTATCAAGGGCTGTTTGGTTGATTTGAACCTTTTAAAACTCTTTATTCTACATTCAACGCCACACTTGATAAGACACTAGAAACAAAATGGCTATTTTTGTAGTGATTTTATAACATATTTATGTTATAATTTTCCAATAAATTACATATATATATATATATATATATATATATATATATATGGGGAGTATATTTGTGTAAAATCAGAGAACAAGAGGAATCCATATATGCAGAAAGCTTTTTACGCAAACACAGAGACATAAATATACAGGGTCATTGCAAAGGTCTTGTTAGCACCCCTTGAATCTATAATATTTACCACTCTCTACATCTCAGTGTTCATAGAGTTGTATTCTTATAGAATATACATTTTATTCTAACCTAATTATGTACAATAATGAATCATATGCAATATAAGTGAAGAATTCAACTAGAAAATTTGAAAATAAATGCAATATACCTAAATACAAATTAGAGACATGTCATAATAGATGATTCCATCATAAATCAACAATGTTTTGCAGTAATTTTTAATATCAAATCGAGATTTTTCTTGTTAAAAAGTTGAATAATTTTAACACATTCAACATCATGGATAAAAAATAGTGAATTTTATATCGTGTTTTTCAAGACTTAGCATGAGCAAAACAAATTTACAAATTTGGACAAAACAAAATGACCCCAGAATGACATCAAAATCTGCAAAAAATTTCCATCCTTTAACAGTCAGTTGTACTTAGTTTAATTTGTAACATATAGAAGAAAGACAATGTTGATAAGTTAGTGAGGGTCAAAAAACATCATTAGGGAGCCCCATTCTGGTTCCCCCTATTCTGGGTAGGTAGATAGATAAAAAAAATAAATAGATAGATAGATAGAAAGATAGATAATAAATCAACAGTGACACAGAGCTACTAGTGTTGCAGACCTGGTGGGTTTACGTGTTGTTGAATTAGGAACACGTGTTGTTTATTCCTGCTAGAAGACGGTCCAACTACAAGAACATGGTGGACTCAAGTTGAGTCCAACCGAAGAGGTAAAGAAAACAAACAAGACCGATATATATATCAACAAATATATGGATAAAACAACAAATTTACAAGTGACAAAGACATCAACATTTGTGTTTGTGTGTGAACGTAAAGAGTTTGTATTTTGGTGAATGTTCATACGTACGTGTATGTGTGTATAACATTCATGGAGTCTCCCACAAGTGGAAGAAAACGTGGATCTCTGCAAGAGATCACATTTTAAAATGTGTCCACTGAAATGCAAAGTAGAAAGAGAACGAGGCAATAAATTGCCCAGTATTTATAGTGTAGGGAGAGCGCCCCCTAGTGAACATTTAGGGAATTAAGGAGGAGCTAACTCTGACACTAGGTTAAGTTGAAAATAATTTTTTTTCATTTCATCCCAAGCAAGGCAACAAAGCCACAAAGATGCAAGGGATACTGAGTGTGAAAGAATAGAAAAATATTATTAAGGAGAGAGAACAATACAAGAAAAGGAATTAAGAAGACAGAAGATAACAACTGACATTGCATTTAAATTTTTGAAGATCAAACTTGACTGGAAAGCAAGAAGATGGAAAAGAGTTCCTCAAGTAAGAAGAGGGAAAAAAGAAACAGTCAGCATAGAACTTACAGTTACATCTTTTGCTATTTTCATTGCAAAGTGATGGGAACTTGCCATCAATCTAGTACTGTGCTTAAATTCATAGTGTCTTGGTGCTATAGAGGAGAGTTTATGAGGACATTTACCATGAAAGTATTTATATAAAAAGCACAGGGAAGCTACATTTTGGTGGTGAGAAAATGACTAAAGCTAAGGGTTATAAGAATGTTTTTTTTATTTTCCAAACATGATCAGCACATTCTGGTCATGTTCATAATTGATGTTATTGAGTGCTGGCTTTTTCTTTTTTATCATGAAGATATTATACTTGCATTTTCTATGAAGATGTTCTGTGTGCGTTTAAATGAGTCCTAATTGAGCTATGGTCAGATTTGTGTAACGTGAGTCTTCTTGATAGGCATGTCATGGTATGTTCAATATAATTATTCATGAATTTCATTTGATCTGGAACACAGTTCCTTAAGGGACATGTGAATTCATTTGGATCTTGCAGGTGAGTTGTTGTTGACGATAAGGTGGATTTTTTAATTTTTTTATCATAGATAATTTAATTTTCTTGTTCTGCTCGACTGATGTGTATTTTTTCATAATGTTTGTAAGGAAAAATTCATATATATATATATATATATATATATATATATATATATATATATATATATATATATATGTATGTATATATATATATATATATATATATATATATATATATATATATATGTATGTATTATAATCTTTTTCTTTTTTTCTCTCTCCTTAGTGACAATATATTTTAAAAGAAATTATTTCATTTATTGTCTCTCTTTTTTTGTTCCACACTAATAATCATTCATTTTTTGTTCCTCTTCACTGTCCATTTTAATATCCCTTTCCATTCACTTTGAACTATTTTCTTTATCTTTTGATTTTCTTTGCCTCAGTCTCTCTTTTTCTATCTTTGATTTTATCTTCTCTCATCATTATTCCTTGTTTCCATTCTCTTTCTTTCACTTTCTCTCTCTTTGTCTCCTTATTATTTAGTTGCTTCTCTTCCTCTACACTATTTCTTTCCAACATACAGACACACATTACTCCATGTATTAATGTCAGTGTTCCTTCATGTATGCTTATATGAAACTCTAACACTCCATATGTAAATCACTACTTCTTTAGATAGATGACTTTGCTTTAGCAAACTTATAGCGGCTTCTTGCGGAAGGCAACAAAGAAAACATTTGGAGAAATCCTTTCATAAAAGAAAACGAAAAATCAAGCAAAATTCTCTGTTCTCCATCTGTTCTTTCTCTTGCAGAATCCTTCATATGCGTTAGCAACATTCAATCTTGTTAGGTTTAGCACTGGATTAGCCCTCTTTAGAAGTCCAGTCTTCTTTCAAGAGTAGAAATATCTCAGTAGATCTAAATGTTTACAATAATGAACTGGAACCTGAAAGGTTAGCTGTTCAAGTAACACTACCTTAAGTTTTCCTCTGCATTGTCTCTTTTCAAGATCATGTCTCTCCACAACTTCCTGTCTTTTAATACTCTAAGCAACTTTTCACACTTTACCTTTCCTTTTTCCTTGTTCTGCCATCGATTCACTTACCATTAAGTAGGTTGTTCCCCCTCTTCCCCTTGCTTCTCTTACCTCCAATGCACTCTGAATGTTAGATGCTGTAAACTCTCTTTCCACATTATAGGTTCCAGAAATTGAGGCCATATCTTTCTGATTACAAGTACAAGTTTCCAATAATTGCTATTGTTCTTAAATCTATGCTCCACTGGCATAGCTAGAGTGTGTGCCACCTGAGACAGCCCTTGAATTTGTCAACCAGCATCCTATCAACTGACCCTGATATGCCATATTGTACAGTGTTTCCCTCTAATATATATATATATATATATTTGTATTTAGGCAGCAAATTCTCTTTTAGGCATGTCTGATTGAATAAATTACAAACATTACAATTAAATGAGGCAAGAAATGTTTGTAATTTATTCAGACATATATATATATATATATATATATATATATATATATATATATATAAAACTGAACATTGAACCCAACACTTAGAGGCTCTAAGTGTTGACTTCAATATTCACTTTTATATTCACACACGTTCTATCTGATATTGAGCACTTTATCTCATAAATATAGCACACCTTAAGACTGTATTTCTTTATATATATATATATATATATATATATATATATATATATATATATATATATATATATATAGGGAGAGAGAGAGAGAGGGGGGAGAGAGGGAGATAGATAGATACACTACAGGCAAAAAGGTTAGGTCTAAACAGTATTTCTTTAAAAACACCTTAAAATGAGATATGTTTGTGGTTTTTTAAAGTAAAAGATACAATTTCAGTAACTACAATGTATTTGCTTTTATTTTGGCAAAAAATAAGCACTTAACTAAAAAAGTTATCACACAACAGCATCGTATTTTGTTTTCTGCAATAAAACCACTACCTGCCTTAATTACTGATTTACAAATTCTTGGCATTCTTCCAACAGTTTTTTAAAAAAAGGTGAATCCCTAACATTCTACAAACACTGAAAAAGCTTACTCTCACTCTTTGGATATTCTCCTCAAACTCTCCTATTCAATTCATCCCAGATGAATTCAATGGGTTAGAGGTTTGTAGATTAAAGTAGCCAAGCCATAATTTCTATAATTTTGTTCCCTTTTTTTGATTTGACGTAATTTTGATATAATTTAGAAGAATGTTTTGGATCATTGTCTTGTTGAAAGGTGAATTTTTTCCAATCATGCATAAACCAGGTGGTATAGTATGTGTTTGCAAAATTGAATCATATGGTTCTTTTTTTCATGATTCCTTTGACCTAAATCAAATCTTCAGCTCTTTTGGTGGAGTAAAGAGTATACGACTGGGTGACTATGAAACTCATTCAATACTATAAAGAGTTCCATGCTATAAGATCAAGAGTAGTCGTTTTGGAGTCAGTCTTCATATTAACTATACAGGCATTGCAGTAATAGCCAAAGCATTATGTACAGAGAATACTTAATGAATTGCATTCTACCAGGTATGAGTGTGTGTTATAATAATAATAACCTCACAATAAAATGTTATAATATGGATTAATGATGGAAAACAAATATAATGTTTCTCATATAAAATATTCATAATTTAGCAAAGTGTATTGTGGAGAGGAGAATCTAAATTTAAAAATTTTGGTAGTTAGAGGAGTTAGGGGAAAGATTGAAAAATAAAAGCAAATTCACTATTAAAAATTATAAAAAAATATCTCATTTTTAAGGTGCTTTATTAAAGAAATGCAGGATGCATTTGGACATTTTGGAGCTATTATAATATAGTTACAAATATATAAATATTTTTATATAACTTTGGATGAATAAAAAGAGAATTTAATGCCTAGAATACACAAGAGATAAACATTATAAGTAAGTATTTGTAAATAGTAAGTATTTGGATATATAGTATTGATTTTTAGGGGTATACTGGCTACATACACACACAGACATTGACAACTCCCCACACACACATGTGTGCAGATATACAAATAACATTTAAAGTAATAAAAATGGTGTATTAAAAATAAATCCATTCATATATATATATATATATATATATATATATATATATATATCATCATCATCATCATCATCATCCACAGACAGACTGTTTCACTGTATCATCAGTGTGGATAGGCATCCGACTTCAAGCTGGGACTGAAACCTGACCAATTTGACATCAATCGGAGATACTAATCCCTAGGCTATTAGTGCCTGGCAGAGAGAAAGGTTAATTTTTGTGTATTTATTTTTTTGTAAACATGCCAGTGACCCAGAGAACTCAGTCTGTTGGAAGAGTCTTGCATTATCAGAAGTAAGAGTGACTGTTTACAAATTCACACTTTCTCCCCACAGTGCTTGACCAAATTAATTTATTTTCCAGGAGCAATATATATGTAAATATATATATATATATATATATATATATATATATATAAATTAGTTACATTAAAAATGGTTGGCAAAGTACTTTGGTTAAGTTCTTTATTTAATTTTTATTGTGTTCTTTTAATTTCCTTCTTTTCTACATGTAAATTCTGTAGAAATTGTCCAAATATTTTGCATGTCCGAGAATTAGACATTATCAAGCACTCAGACATACAAAACATTTGGACAATCCTTACAACATTTACACCCAGAAAAGAAGAAAATTACAAGAATAAATGTGAAATTAAATAAAAAAGTTAACATCTCAGTCGTTTTTAATGAAACATCTAAAAAAAATAGATTGCTGACTAAATAAAGAATTATATATAAACCAAGAACTCAACATAAATAAAATTGGATTTAATACAGACATAAATATCTTAAAGATATTTAATAACTAATCTTCCAAATAATAATTGCCAACTCCCTCCCAATTGCTAATGAACTAATCAACATTGCCTGAATTATCTATAAAAATAAAAAGAAACCTACTTCAAAGCAAAACATACAGCTATAGTGACGGTTGACAACAACCAAAAGTGCTTGGCAAAAAATTAAGGACTGGGGTCTTTTTTCAAGAACTTAGACCCAAATATAAAGAAACTTGCAAGAAAGCAAAAAAAATTCAAAGGAAGATTATTAAATGGAAAAATATATATGTATGTATGTAAAAAAATAGATAGCAACTGATATTCAAGAATTTATGTAAATATTTCTTTGTAATGTACGCACACACACACACACACACACAAACACTCACACACACACACACACATATATATATATATATATATATATATATATATATATATATAATAACAAGGCTTAAACACTAATATTCCATGGTCATAATTTATTCCATTGGAATCATAAATACGATCCAATTCATCAGACCTACAAATTCTTTTTGAATTTGTAGGTCTGATGAATTGGATTGTATTTACGATTCCAATGGAATAAATTATGACCATGGAATATTAGTGTTTAAGCCTTGTTATTATATCCTTACTCTGTCCTGGACATTGAGTTCTACCTGGATTCTATCCTCTCGGAATTTTTTATTCAAAAAATATACATGTGTGTATATGCACCTGTGGATTTTGCATATATATGTATATTTACCACTAATATTATATATATATATATATATATATATATATATATATATATATATATATATATATCTTTAAAAAAATAACTGACCACTCGTATTCAAGAATTTATGTGAGTATTTCTTTGTAACAAATATATATATATATATATATATATGTGTGTGTAAAAAAGTAGCTGGCCCCTCGTATTTGAGAATTTATGTAAGTATTTCTTTGTGCCGTTCTTGTGATGTGTCACAACAAGAAACCCTTGACAAAAGATGCAAATCTAGCCAATCACTGATTCTTCATTCTTGCCCAGCCCAATATGGATTTCAAATAGAGCAAATGATGAAGGCAAATACACTGATTATATCAACACAGGCTTGCATTCAAAACAGAGTTTGTCCCTGACTTATCTTATCTGCCATTGTTGCATCCTCCCCACCTCTTGGGGATACTGCACGTAACATAATGATGCTATCTGCTGAAAAGCTGATCCATTATATTACATGAATTCCCTGTTGATTGACCACAGATTTGATATCGGCTAGCTTATAAGTGATTTCTTCATTTTCAAGGGATCATAGGAAATAGACTTGCAGAGAAGGTGCAAGTTACTATTGGCAAAAGCGCCAGTCGTTATATCCAACAACTTGGGTACATTAGAGTAGGTTTGGTTTCAATAATGCTCTCTGTCAGGTCAACGCTAATATCTTTTCCATTATTCAAAGTCTTTGTTCATAAGGCTCTGTTTTTGAATGATGGAATTAAGTGAATCACATGGGTAAAAGAAAATTTAATTCTTCAAAAGTGTTTGTAGTGTGCATCAAATGTTCAACCAATAGTTGTTGTAAAATTTAGAATGTTGAAAAAGATATGCCTACACAAATATATATCGACATGCATTTAAATGTTAATAATATTTAGGTTTTAATAAATATTTTTAAAATAAAAAGTACTTACTTTAAAATAATATTTTAATAATATTTAGATTTTGACTTTAAAATGTAATAATAATTTGTTTTATATTTTAACCCATACTTGTTACCAAATGAATTGAGCAAGGTTATAGTAATCTCCAGGTACTAATACATTAAATTACATTAGTTCAGATATAGATTAAAGCAAAAACCCTAATCAGTACTGGAAAGATCAATAATAGTTAGTGGACTTGAAAAACCTATTTTAATGAAAAACTTTTTTAAGAGAAACATTTTATAAATTTCATTTGCATGCAGTGCTGTCTGCTTGGTCAGTGAATGCCAAATGTTTCCTTATAAGGTAACGGCCAGTATTCCCATTAGGATGTGGAATTAGTAAATAATAACCACTTTAAATATCTTTGCGTATAAATCACTTATAACAAATTTAATACTGGGAAAAAAAAGGAAATTAAACAGAAGAAGCTGTGCCTAGGGTAGTTTTGCCCAATGCAGTAAATTGTTACAAAACTAAAGCATTAACATGAAACTTGAGTCATGTTCTTAAATAAGCTCTTCAGATCATGAAATTCACATGTATGTCACAAATAGTACCAAACCTATTAAGAAATATCTAAACTGTCAGCTCTATACAACTGCTTTATGAGCTGAAAGTTTAAAAATGGTTTTGAGTGAATGAAGCATGTTTGTGTTGGCAAAGATCATCTTTCTTTGAACTTTGTGGACTGGTGCTACAGAATCACAAACAAAAAGAACTGTAGCAAATAACAGATACCACATCACTTGAGGACTACCAACAGCTAAAATGGAAAGCACATGTAACTCAAAGAGAAAATAATGAAACCTTAGTGTCTTGGCAAAGATCATCCTTCTTTGAACTTTGCGGACTGGCGCTAAAAAAACAGAAACAAAGAACTGTGCCAAATAATGTAAAAGGTTAGGAAGGAAAACCCATCAATACTGAAATGAATCATAACACCTACTGGACTTGAGAAACATATTTTTGTAAAAAAGGTATTTTGAGAGAAATATTTTATAAGTTTCAACCAAAAGCAATACTGGCTGTTCAATCAATGAATTCCAAATGTTTTTTTTATAAGGAAATGACTATATTACCATTACTGCTAGAGATGAAAAAAACAGATACTACACTTTTTTTCCAGGCCTGATGGCCAAGGAGTGACAAAGACAGAGAATCACTGTGAATTATACCAAATAAAAGGAACCATATTTGAGGACTACCAACAACGGCAACAACTAAAATGGATAGCATATGTAAGAAGAAAATAATGAGGTATTCAAAATATTGAAGCTCCACGTTACAGGCTGCACCAATAATGGAAAGAGAATAACAGTTACTGGACTTGAGAAACCTATTTTCCTGAAAAATTGTTTTAAGAGAATGATAAAGTTTATCTGCAAGCAGCACTGTCTGCTTGGTCAATGAATGCCGAATATTTTCATATAAGGAAATGGCTAATATAACCATTAGCATTAGAAATGAGGAGAACAGATACTACACTTTGATCCCATCAAAATGACCAAGGAGTGAAGAAAAGCGTCACTTGAGTAGCACTGCCTGCTAGGTCAATGAATGCCCAATGTTTTCATATAAGGAAATGGTTAATATTACTATTAGAGATGAGGAGAACAGATACTACACTTTGATCCAAGCCTGATGACCAAGGAGTGAAGAAAAGCTTAACTCGAATAGCACTGCCTGCTGGGTCAATGAATGCCAAATGCTTTCATATAAGGAAATGGCTAATATTACAATTAGTATTAGAGATGAGGAGAATGGATACTACACATTGGTCTCAGTTTGTGATGTTTTATCCCTTAGGACTTCATCGGACTAGGTTTTTTTCTAAGTTGATGTGACTGCACATGTGCTTGAATGAAAGATGCTGGGAATTTTAAATTTAGAAAAAATTCTTTTTTGGGTGTTTTTAATCTCGTCAATTTCATTTAGTTTATTTTTATTTTTGTTTATTTTTTGCTTCTTTGCTACTAAATATACTGCACTGTAATAAGAGAAGATCTGCCTAGACTGATGAAACATTGTAAGAACCTTGATGCAAATTTACTGTGGATGAACTTGCAATTAAAGCACTTTCTAAACATTTTCGTCTTAGTGAATTATTTTCTCCTTTCGTTAGAGTCACATTTTTATGTCAAAATTATTATCAATCTCTTTACAGTGAGCAACTAGTGAATTTGATGTGTTGTTTTTTAAAATGTCTCTTTTGTATTCATATAATATTCTTGAGGTTTCTCCGGTATAATCTTTCTGGCAATCCTTGCATGTGATAGAGTAACACATATAAAAAAAAATATTTTTCTAAATTTAAAATTCCCAATGTCTCTTGTTTATGCACATGTGCAGTTACATCAGCATAAATAAACCTATTCCAGTGAAGTCCTTATTATGAGGAAATGCTTCACACAAAAACTTTTTTCTCTTTGTGATACATCTTACCAAAAATAAATATATATATATATATATATATATATATATATATATATGAACACAAAAAGGATTTTATACACAATGGATATTATACACAATATAATTTATCAAATGCATTTGTCATACAAAAATATTTTCAACCACAACTTCACTTATTGTTGCGTAGAAAGAGAACCAACTTTCTCTACACTAATTGTTGAACATAGACTCAACTCAGTCATTCACTATGAGTAACATATCTGCTCAACTGATATGTTATTCATATTGTGTTCATATATATATATATATATATATATATATATATATATATATATATTATTTAGGTATTTTTGTACACTAATGATGGTATTAATAATTACTGTATTCATAACCCATGTCCATCATGTGATTAAAACTAATCTTTTCTTCCAGGGTTTCATTACAATATTATTAACCAGAAAGTAGGATCTTATACAAGTATTATAACACTTATTAAAAGAGGAGGTAACTTACTTAGAAGGAAAATTCTTGAGAGTGCCACTATTGAATTTTACCAAAATATAAATCTGCACCCCAGATTTTTTCAAATAACTCTTTTACTAAAAGAATTACTCCTTTCCTAAGCCAACATATACAACTATTATTTTTTTTTAAGTGAAAAGAAAACAGTTAAATTCATAACCGATTTTTTAAGATATATAATACATAACTTAATTACTCAAAGTAAAATAATTTAAATATTAATTACATTATAAAAATAATTTGAAAACAACAATAACAACAATTACTCACTTTCATCTATTAAACATTAAATTACATCACTTAGCATCTTCCATAATTTACCTTGGTTTTCAGCTCATTAAAAATATATTTATGTTCTTAAACTTAAAAATTCTGAAAAGAAAACAACATTTTCATTTATGTGTATAAATACTTGCTTACATTTACCTTGATAAAGTCAATTCGAAGATAAAACACATAACCTAAGATAAGTTTTCCTTTTGTCTTTATTCATGCACATATATGCATATATATGTGTATAAAATATGCATGCAGCTATATTGTGAGTCTATATATATATATATATATATATATATATATATATATGCATGTATATATGTATCTGAATCTATATGCATTTATTTGTGTATGAGAATGCATTTATGCATGAATATTTATGTGGTAAGAAATATTTTCTTCAAATAGAAGCCTGCCATTGGAGCATTCAAACCAAATGCGTAAACAAAAAGCTTCACCTACCTGACATTGCCACAAGGCGGTGCTTGTTGCTAGTGTCCGACAAGTTAATCACATTTACTAATGCACCATCTTCAGGTACCCGAGTCAATTTTATTAATGGTTCATCGAGAGAAAGTGAACAGGAACAATTTTTGCTGCTAAATATTTTGATGTATGAAGATCAAACGACCGTTTGTGTGAAAACTCACCTTTTTCTTTTTCCTGTTTGTTTTTTTTTCTTTTTTCCTTTTTCTTTATACATTTTCCTTAAGATGCAAGGCAACAATAAATAAAAAAAAATAAGCTTGGAGAGAAAAGAAAAATCAGCAAAGGCCAAAGATGTGGAAGATGGAACCAGTTTTGCTTGTAGGTAGGAGTTAAATCAGTTAAGAATAAAAAAAAAAAAATATAGTTCAATAACCACTGGTTCAATTTCAGAATATGCCAAAAAAGTTTCAAGACAAGCCAAAGGATAGAGTTTGATGTTATTAAATGCTGCCTGAGTTGAATACTGAGCAGGAAAAAATAAATTAAATGATTGAAATATAATAAAAATGAATTAAGAGCGTCTGGATTGTTCGGGTATTTGACTTAGATAGAATGATGAAGAGGGGCTTATTCGTTTCTTTGCTTCCTTTTACTTGGATGATTTTAATATATTTTTTAGCTTTTAGTTATCTCTTCTTTCTTTTCCTTTTTTTATGTATTTACTCATATATATTTTTGGGGGTTTCATTGTTCATTCCCCCAACCCCATCAACACTTTTCCTTTCAATTCTGTCTTCTTTCATCTAAGAGAAATATATATATATATATATATATATATATATATATATATATATATATATATATATATATATATATACTCTTGTTTATCTTACCTCTGAACTGGTTTTGTTTGTCCAGTTTTACCCATTTTGTCTGACCTGTTTCATATCAAGATCAAAAATGAAGAACTGTTTTGATATTTACAAACAAACACATGAAAACATAATAACATTTTCATATATAAACACAAAATAGAGATTTATGTGCAGGAATCCATTATATATATATATATATATATATATATATATATATATATATATGTGCAGGAATCCATTATATATATATATATATATATATATATATATATAAATAATAATAATATTATTGGATAATTTGTATGGATAAATCCAAAGAGAGCTCAATGTAAGAACAGAGCAAATGATAATTAGAATGAAAGCGGAGACTTTAGAAACCCATGCATTTCTATAATCTCCTTTTTCATCATCATTTTATATATATATATATATATATATATATATATATATATATATATATATATATATATATTATATATTTATATTATATATATAACAAAAATCTTGGGAATCCCAATGGATAAAAAAAAAAGCAAAAAGAAAAATACAGGATTTTAAAATTAAATACATATAAACTAGGGTTAAATAAAAACTTGAGTACTTTAAATCTTTATAAATATTTCAACAGTTAAACATTTTTTAGATATAGTTAAGAAATTTTAAAATTTTTTTAAAAACAACTAGAATATTATTACAGTTAGAATTACGTTAAGAATATTCGAACACAGTGGCATTCTATATCACGTGACGTTCGCATCTCGTGACGGACTCTACTTGTAAACAAACAGTTCATTCTGAAGAAAGATTGAGGCCAATCTGAAATATCATATATATATAAATAA
>OZ010590.1:106051103-106061103 GCA_963932145.1 Acanthosepion lycidas | reverse complement strand
CATTATACCTCGGCTGCTGATGATGGTGCAGCATCTTTTATCTATGTACAGGCCCACATAGGAATGACAGTCTTGATTGCAGGCAATGCATGTGAATATGTTCTCCCCTGATGTCACGGTGTTGTTTTCTTTCCTTCCAGTATGTTCCACCTCAACAAGACTCCGTTTTTTTTTTCGTTTCTCACTCCAGCCCTTGATATGAATTGCATCTCCAGTGTGAGCAATTATTGGTCATGACTTTTACCTCTCAAGGTCTATGTCCATCAACCTCATATCACTTTTGCAGGCATTCTTGAAGCAAAGATTAAACTTTCCCTGCCTGGGCACGGTTTTATGAGAGATTGGTGGTTGCCCATGTAGCAAGTCTTCCATCTCCATGCCACTAATGTGGTCCAACGGAGAGGTAGAGTCCAATACAGTTTGACTGGGGTAAAATGTTCTAATTTCATGTGCCCAGCCTTTGGATATCTGAGTTTTAGTTAAGTCCCCTTGATGACTCCACAAGTTTTTGTTCTCTCCACTGACACCAGGGATTGAACTCACAACTCTTTGGATCATGTCACTTTGATCAGAATAAAATCTCCACCCCTTTTGGTAATCTCAGAAAGTTTACCAATACCTGCCTTAATTACTGCTTTTACTTTTTCCCCCTCAAAAAAAGTAGATGGCAAACCTTTGTAAGCACTCTTCAAGCAACCCCTTGGAATAAAATATCTGTTCCTTTCTTTATTATTTCTTTCTTCTTCTTCAAGCACAGAAAAAATGCTCACTCTCACTCTTTGGATACTCTCCTTGAACTCTCCTATCCAATTCATCCCATACTAATTCAAAGAGTGGAAGATCAGCAGATTGAGGCAACCAAGCCATAATTTCTAAAATTTTGTTCCTTTTTTTTAATTGAGGTAATTTTGGCATAATTTAAAAGAGTATTTTGGATTGTTGCCTTTTTGAAATGTTAATTTTTTCCAATTAAGCATAAATCAGTCTTAGCTAAATTGAATGATATTGATCATTTCCATGATTCCCTTGACCTGAATCAATTTTCCAGCCCTTTTGGTAATCTCAGAAAGTCTACTGAGCAGTTAATGGTGAAAACAAAATATAATGATTCTCATACAGAATATTCATAATTTAGCAAAATGTATTGTGGACAGATAAATCTAAATTTGAACTTTTCCATATTAAGAGGAGCCAGGAAAAAGACTGAAAAATAAAAGCATATACACTGCAGTTACTGAAATGTTACCTTTTACTTTAAAAAAGATACATAAATATCTCATTTTAAGGTGTTTTTTAAAGAAATACAGTGCCCCCAAATGTTTTGCTTGCAGAGTACATGCGCAACTGTTTAAGTTCATTTTTTGATTAAAAGAAAAAAGGTTAAGTTTTCTCTAGGGATTTGCTATCATCCATCTTTTTCATCACAAGCATGCTAATTTATCTCCAAGATTATAACTGTTTGACTAATTCAGATCAGAAAGGTCAGAACTTTATTTAACTTCCAATGATGTCTGCTGACCTTGGAGGTCAAATTTGCTTCCTTTGACTAAAAGCGGTAGGCTTTGTATTGGATACTTTGGAAGACCTCCAAGTTCAACCACAAATAGCCAATTTAACAAATGAGCGCTTCATAGGTGTCCATAGCAACATGCTAAACTTAATATCTATTTTGTCTGTTTATTTTGCAATAAATTTCTTCATTTGGCTAGAAATATCATGCTATATTTTTTTATGATGGCTTCTAGTGATCTCTGAGATCGACTTTCGATAATCTATTGTATATTTGGGCAGCAGACCTTCTTTTCTACATGGTTCATTTAGTGCAATGGACAAGGAAAATTTTGTAAGTTTTTTTTTATTGTTTTTTCATTTTTCTGACAGTTTTTCTTTTATGAGGACTAAGAAACACTCTGTAGTAATTATTACTCCAGACTCTTTGATATAATTCTTTAGCCATTTTCCAGGGCTTCATTGTTATTGCAATGTTGTGTTTGAATTCTGTGCAGTGTTGTAGTAATTCCATGTTTGGGTTCCTTGAAAATACGCACAATATGTTTCAGTTAGTTCCACAGTAAGTAACATTAATGTTCCCATCAGGAAACAATACTCCTGTAGCCTAAGTGAGCCATGTGTGTGTGTGTGTGTGTGTGTGATTGAACACACACACACACACACACACACACACACACACACACACACACACACAATGCAAAGTGTGACGGAATCAGCATGGATTAGAAGACTACGATTCATTGGCCACATTTGGATGAGGAAAGAAGAGCTGTTAATTAAAGTACCCTTGTGGGAGCATAAACGCAGACAGAGAGCGAGACCAATGAAAAGATATGTGGATTGGTTAAGAAACTGTTTGAGTAAAGAGCCAATGAGGATTATGGGAGAGAGAAGAATGAAAGAAAGTAATTCATTAGAAGAAGAGGAAGAAAGAGTAGAGGAAGAAGTATAAGAAAAATAGAAAAAGGAGAAAAGAAGAAAAAATGAAGAAGAAAAGGAAAAAAATAGAAGAAGTAGAAAAATAGCGAAATAGAAAAGATGAAGAAAAATAGAAGAAAAAAGAAGAAAAAGAAATAAGAAAAAGAAATGAAAAAGAATATATATATATATATATATATATATATACATATATCTGTGTGTGTACGTGTGTGTGTGCGTGTATGTGTGTGTGTGTGTGTGTGACCAAACACACACACACACAAATATACAGGGTACAATGGATAAATTGTCATCTAAATTACTCAAAAATGAAAATAACACTTACATCTCATTTTAACAGATATATTTAACAAAATTACACAAAAATATCTTGAAATACTAAAAAGTGAATTCATTCAACAAAATCACCATTGGCTTCAATCATGGCCTCCAGACAAGTCCATAATCTCCTGCAACACTTCTAGACGGTCTTCTTGTTTAAGTTGGTGGATGCTGCCATGATCCTTGCCTTCAGTTCATCTTTGGTGTTACAAGGAGTTTTGTTGGTCTCTTGCTCAGCTGCATCCCAGACATAATAATCAAAGGGGTTTGAAGTCAGGGGAGTTAAGTGGCTAGATGTAAGTAGTAATGTGGTTGCAGAAATTGTCTTACAGTGATGATTGAGACCTCCTACTTGTGTATCATGGTGCAGTGTCCTGATGCTGGACATAGGGTCTTCCTGCAGCCGCCCTCTTGTTCCAGGGTATCACTACCTCCTCAAGTCAATTGATGTAGGTCTCTGTGTTGAGTCTGTGAGGCCTTGTGAGAAGATGAATGGAGGCATGAAATTGCCATCACTAGTAATCATTCCAAACACCTTCGTAATCATCATTAGACTCATCCAACACTTTCTGAATCTGCTGCACTGTCCTCAGATTGATTCTGAAATGTTTATCTTGGAGCTTCTGGTGTGAATTCCAATCACTACAGATTGCCATTTCCAAATTTCTGGCAGAGTGAAGTGCATCATGGGGCTCAACTGACCCTACTATACTGTGCAGTTGACAAAATCAAACACAAAAAATGTACATGCACAAATTTAAAAAAATAAAATGGTGGCAATATATATATATATATATATATATATATATATGTAAATTTGGTTAAATTCCCAGATCAATTCTGTGGACAAGACAAATTGGTATAAAATGACAACTGGAAAAAAATCCTAGATTTTGCCAACGCGTTTCGTCTTCTGACTTTTTCAAAACATTTCAATTTCATTTTTGCCTTGAATAAGTCAGAAGACAAAATGCGTCAGCAAAATCTAAGATTTTTTTTTTCCATTTGTCATTTTATACCATATGTAAATTTGTTGATTATTTTTTGTTTACTTTTTCAATATTTCTAAAGTGTTCAAACATTGGAAAATATATTTACAAACTGGAAAATCAGAAAAATTATCCAAAACATTGAAAAAGTAAATATAAATAATCAGAAAGGAACTTTTGTCATTTTTTTAATCAAGCATGCATAAATGAAAAGTTACTGCCCAAATACACCCAATATTTTAAACAGACACTTTAACAACCGGCAAAGCAACAATATCCCCACAACACATAATTGAAACTGCAGAAAAAACAAACTCTGCACATTAAACAGGAAATATATGTCTGAATTGTTAGTTTATAAAGCTGAAGTCAAATATGACAATGAGGTTAAGTTTTGTGTGGCTTCTGTAGAAAACCATTGGTAATTGCACTTCTACCACCACCAAATGATATTAGGCAAAATCAAATATAGTAACAGCATTGCCCTCTCTAGATTTTTCTGAAAACTGAAAAGTGAGAATAAAACTCCAATTATCACCTGGGAATCAGTACTGAAACCTTCAGTGGAAAAGGCAAGTGGTGCAACCTATGTCTTTCTGAGAAATTAATAATCCTGAAAAATATAAACAATCCTAATCGTTTAAACAAAAGAAGTGATTTAATGAGTACCCACCTACATAGATCCAAATTTCTACTCAAACACATTGACCCAGTTTAATATAGTCTAGCCAAACCTGCAGACAACATATATTAGTATTGATATTATTTATTTTTATTAATGCTTTTAATTTTTGCTACATTTACAATACAACTATTGTTAATATTAGGCTGTAATGCATTTAACTTTTTTGCTAATCCATTATTTCCATTATCTTATCATTACAATTTTTTTTACATATGACCATTATTATTATTATTTTCTTTTTTTGTTTTGCCTTTAGTTTTACTGTTAGTAACATGTTTATTTATTTACTTATTTTTATTTATTATTTATTATTTTTATTTGATTTTATTATTTTTATTTATTTATTAATTATTATTAATCTATTTGCTCTATTTATTTACATATCTATATGTTTCTATTTATATGTATTTATATATTTTATATTATTTTATTTTCATTGATATGCATTATTTTTATTTTTATTAGTAATTTAATTTTATTTTATCATAGCATACTTTATTATTATTAATATCACTACTTTAATTAGTTTCATAATATTAATATTATTAATTACTTTATTAATTTTCATGGAAGAAATAGAGTTGACCCCCTTGATTTCCAAACCATGTTTCTTATTTGATACTTTTTGATAATAACGGCATCTCTTCAAATTAGAATTTATAAGTCTTATTTCCAACGTTATTTTTAACAACAATAATTATCCACCCCAACAATTAAATACCTCATGATAACCAGAAACATTAAAAAAAAACTGGTATTAACACCAAAAATTGTACATGACAAATGTAGAAGGTATGAAACTCTGAGTTGGGCAATCAATGTAAGGTATTTCATATATATATATATATATATATATATATATATATATATACATGCCAAATAGATGTTTTCCATAAAAGCTGTCTGCATGCAATCTGTGGAGTTAAGGTTCAAGATAGGACATCTAATGTAGACCTGTTTAACAGGTGTAATATTGGAGGAATCGAGACTTTTATCATACAGTCTCAGTTACGGTGGACTGGTCATGTCTTGAGAATGTCTGATGACAGGATACCCAAGATCCTAATGTACAGCCAGTTAGAGCAGGGCTACAAGAATGTAGGACACCCATGGCTAAGATACAAAGACAAGCTGTAAAGCAACTTGTCAGCAGTCAATATACCACATAACACCCTTGAGCTCTTAGCCTTGGAGCGGTTAGAATGGAGATCAATGTGTTTTAGTGGACTCAGCAATTTTAAATTTGCTTGTCTGAATCATCTTCAAGAAGCGAGAGCAAGATCTAAAATGTCAGCCAATCTAACAGTGATCTCATCTCACACTCCTCACTCTTTTTCCATATGTGGCTTCCTTTGTAAATCACTAGCGGGTCTTAAATGCCACTTAAGATTATCGCATAAACTTTCATAACTGAATCAGTAAGGTGTCAGATCCTCATACGTCAAAACTGATGGGAGAGTCCATTATATACATATACTTATATATATATATATATATATATATATATATATATATATTTGGGGAACAACCTTTCTTTCATCTTTCATTAAATATGGCTGACAAGGAAGATTTAATCAAATTATTTATTAAGATTTTCCATCACCCTTACTTTTTCCCATTTTGTAATAGTAGGGAAATACAGAAGTTTTCCATTGGCTTCTTCTATAGCCATTTTTCCACGTGTTGAAAATCGCTTTAGAAATGACTAAGTTCTCTTGGGACAATAAAAAGTGTATTTTTCTCAAATGTTCAGGTTGGTTCAGATTTCATGAAAATAAGTCAATATACTTTTTAATAAATAAATGGAACGTCTACTCAAATACATATATCTACTTAAACTAACATTTAAACTGATAAAATACACACACATGCACACACAGAGTACTCAATATATATATATATATATATATATATATATATATATATATATATACAATAATAATGGACTCTCCCGTCGGTTTTGATGTATGAAGATATGACAGCTGATTGATTCAGTTATTTGGTCTTACACTTAGCATAAAGAAAACTGAAGTTGTGCACCAACCTTGTCCTACTCCGAAGCAATTGCGTGGTGAGAAACAAAAACCACCAGTCTACAAATTTCCAGAGAGACCATTGAAAGTAGAAGACAAAGCCCTGAACTATGTAAAGTCTTTCACCTATCTTGGTAGCAAAGTCAATTACATTGGAACTTTAGATGATGAAATCATGCATCGGATTGCTAAGGCTACCAGTGCTTTTGGCAAACTTAGCCATCACTTGTGGAATGAGCTGGGTATTTGACTGGATATGAAAATTCGGGTTTACAGAGCTGCTGTACTTGCCATCCTTTTGTTTGGCTCAGAGTTGTGGACTCCATACAGGTACCATACATGCCAGCTAGATGTTTTCCATAAAAGCTGTCTGCGTGCAATCTGTGGAGTTAAACATAGACCTGTTTAACAGTTGTAATATTGGAGGAATATATATATATTTGTGTATTTAGGCAGCAACCCTTCTTTCATGCACATTTCATCAAATACGACAGACAAGGTGCTTTTATTTAGTTTTTTATACAATTTCTCATGCAGTCTAATAATATTTTTCTTTTCAGATGATAAATTATAAAAAAATTAAAATGCAAAAAAGGCTAAAGATAATAGAAGCCTTATTAATAAAAATGAAAAAAAACAACACTTAATAATTAACTTTGAACATGGACACAATCTCTTGACCATGTTTTGAAAAATAAAAACATTTTATAAAACATACATGCAACAAACTATTTCTTATTTAACAGTTAAAATATTTAATCCTTGAAAATGGCTAAATGTATAGCTGAAAGTGCATGGATAAAAAGAACATTCAGACAGTCTTTTTATAATTTATCATATGAAAAGAAAAGAATTATTAGATTGCATGAGAAATTGTATAAAAAAGTAAACAAAAGGAAATTGTCTATCATATTCAATGAAATGTGCATATATATTACTCTTCAGTAAATTGAATCAACTACTATCAGTCACTGTGTGTTTATCTAGAAATAGATATGTTTAAACTCACCTTCATCCCTGGTGTGCACCAACAGCTTAGTGCTAGAATCCCTGACTGACACCAATTCAGTCGGGTTTCGATCCTAGCTAGAGGCAACCATACGTCTAGCCACACTGATGAGCTGCAATGCAGTGAAACATTCTGTCTGTGGATGAAAAAAAAAAATATATATATATATACATATAGTGCTAAAGATAGAAAGTATGTTAATCTTCATGGCTTAAAGATTACATTGAAACATGGTGTTGATCTAAATGTCCACTTTTAAATTTATATTAGGTTGGTGCAAAAATAATGACGTAATAATGTCATTATTTGACGTAAAAAATACGTCAAAAAACGACATTATTACGTCATTATTGTTGCACCAACCTAATATAAACATATATATATCAGTCATAATTGATTTAGTGAGACATGCTTTCGAACCAATTATATCGAAGTACTCAATATACTGGATGTAACAACAAAATTGTGCAATTGTTAGTTTAAGATTTGTAATATTGTATCTTATAAATGATTAAAGATATCTTACTGGAATTCTTTGAGGTTTTTATAACACTATTGGACTCTACTTTGAAGAATAAGAATGTATTTAGTTCTAAGTTAAAATGAAGATACCTTTTGCTGTTGTGAGCTCCTGATACAGTTTTCCTCTCTTTTGCTCCCTCTTTTTTTTTAAACTTATTCACCGTTCTTTTGATGGTGCTTGAATGGACTTTAAAGATGGAAGCCAGAGTATGAATGTTCATCCCATTAATTAATCATAGCTAAGAATCAGAAGCTCATGAAGGATTGTAATTAAGTTCAAATATACAGGGTGTTTCAAAAAGAATACGCCCAAATCATTACACTGTTTTTTCAGGTCTATAGCATTGTAGTGGACTCAATCAGTGATTATTTGATAGAGTAGTTATCAAAGTTTGATTGGGTGTCAGTTTCACCACTGTCGTTAGTATAACTTCCGGTTGCAGCTGAATTGTGGGTAGATCAATCAAAATGGCAACTCCTCAGCAGAAGGCGTTTTGCGTGCTTGAGTTCGCGAAAACATACGCCACTGTCATGGTGCAGCATGCTTTCAGAACAGAATTCGGCATTGATCCACCCCATCGTGAGAGCATTCGATGGTGGGTTAGACAGTTTAAAGAGACTGGGTGCCTGTGTAAAGGAAAGAGTCCTGGAAGACCACGTGTTACAGTGGAGCAATTAGAGAGGTTTCATGATGCATTTGAGAGCAGCCCACATAAGACCGTACGTCAAGCAAGTCTTCAGCTTGCCATTCCTCATACCACTGTCTGGCGTGTGTTAAAGAGACGATTACACATGAAACAATACAAACTAAGCCTCGTCCAGGCACTTACTAATGATGACAAGGTGATGCGGAGGACATTCTGTGAGTCAATGCTGGAGATGGAGGAAGGTGATGAAACTCTTTTCACGTTTAGTTTTTAGTGAAGAAGCAAATTTCCATTTGAGAGGCACAGTCAATGGTCACAATGTGCGCATTTGGGGAACAGAGCACCCACATGAAACTGTTGAGCATGAAAGAGATTCCCCTAAAGTGAATGTCTTCTGTGCTGTGTCTCAAGACAAGGTCTATGGTCCCTTTTTCTTTGATGGAAACACCGTTACAGGACAAACCTATCTCGAAATGCTCCAAAACTGGCTATTCACTTTACTGCAAGCAGATTTGAATGACTTCATTTTTCAGCAAGATGGAGCACCACCCCATTGGAATCTCGGGGTTAGAGCTTATCTGAATGAAAACATGCCTCAGCGATGGATTGGGAGGAGAGGTGCTAGAGACCTTGCTCTCTGTGCTTGGCCTGCCAGATCCCCGGACATCACTGTGTGTGACTTTTTCTTGTGGGGGGTTAGTTAAAGACCAAGTTTATGTTCCAGCACTTCCAGCAGGTATCGATGACTTGAAAGATCGAATAACAGCTGCAATCAACACGGTGGACCGTGACATGCTGAGGCACGTTTGGGAGGAATTCTCATATCAGCTTGATGTTGTCCGCGCTGCCGGTGGTGGCCACATTGAGCACTTATAAAACATGAAATCAAACTTGAATGTATATACAACACATGTGTTCATGCTAGAGGTTTGTAATTTTTTTCTTTATTGGCACATCACGTGATGATTTTGGCGTATTCTTTTTGAAACACCCTGTATATATATTATTCCAGGATCATTTTCCAACTTATTCAAGATGATCTTTGCCCTCTTCTCCTAACTTTCTGTCCTAGCGTAACAAGGTGCCTCGCAGGTGTCACGTACGATTTCATTTTCAAGTCTTTTTTCACAGCTCTTTGGACTGTCATAGCTGAAACTTTTCTCTCACATGTCAAAGGTCTTATGGATTAAGTTGGATTTTTTCTAATTGATCTCTTTGGCACTAAGTTGAAATGATGATCCTTCTTCCAGTTGTGACCTCATGACCCAGTTTTACTCTCTACTGTTTTCTTCATTGGACTTTAAAGATGGACACCAGAATATGAATATAGGTAACATTATTGA
>OZ010590.1:105998603-106046103 GCA_963932145.1 Acanthosepion lycidas | reverse complement strand
TTCTGGAGAGTTAATTTGGAATCCATTTCTAATTTAGCAAGTATCCTGGATCTTATCTCCACGTCCTTATTAGAAGTTAAAACCTGTACGAATATCAGGTATTTAAATAAATCAGGAGTTAATTCATTTAACTTGAACTGCTCACATTCTCGATTCACGACTCCTGCATAAGTGATAAAATTTTCTTTGTCGCACTTTACTAAGTTAAAACATTGTCATTGTGTATTAAATAATGAACTCCTATCACCAAAAAGTTTTGATAGTATCACAAGAGTTTCATCAAAGTTTATCTTTGCTGGTTCTTTTGGCAAGATGTAATTTCCATAAGGAAAGAAAAAGTTGGATGAAAGATGAAACAAAGTCAAAAAACAAAGAAAATCAAATGAGAATGTGGAAAATTAAAGTCAATAAGCAGAAAATAAAGAAGAATTAAAATAATATGAAAAAAGGAAAATAAAACTGAAATCAAAACAGGAAGAGGGTGGTTTAAAAACAGAACAGTAAAAGAAACTTAAAGAAAAGTGAACAAATGAAAACTTAAATATTGACACAGGAAAACCTATTCTCTGGAACTCTCTTTCAAGTACCTTGCTTTCATAAATTTAAATGCACCCTTAATCATCATCTTTCATCTCCTTCAATCTTGTTCTTTTATTGTCCTTTCTCCTCAGTAACCTCTTGTTTTTAAGTGGCTTTATTTGTTTTACTTGGGGTGAAATGATTAAAAAAAAAGAAAATTGCTAAGAAACAGAGATTGGTAGAAAAGAGGGGTGGAATAAGCATAAAAAGGAGTGAAAGAAAGGAAGGAAAGAAGAAAAAAGTAAGAAAGAAAGAAAGGAAAAGAGAAATAGCAAAAGGAAGAAAGAAAGGAAGCAAGAAAGAAAGAAAAAAATAAAAAATGAAGGAATGAAAGAATGAAAGAATGAAAGAAAGAAAAGAAGAAAGAATGAACAAAAGGAAGTAAGAAAGAAAGAAAGGAAGGAAGGAAGAAAGACGGGAGGAAGAAAGGAAGAAAGAACAAAAGAAAGAAAGAATAAAAGGTAGGAAGAAAGAAAGGCAGAAAGAAAGGCGGAAAGAAAGATGGAAAGAAAGAAAGAAAGGATGGAAGGAATAATGAGAGAATAAAAAGAAGAATGGGAGGAAGGAGAAGTGGAAGAAAGAAAGAAAGAAAGAAAGAAAGAAAGAAAGAAAGAATAAAAGAATGAATGGAAGAAAGAATGAGAGAATAAATGGAAGAATGGGAGGAAGGACCAGAGAAAGAAAGAAAGAAAGAAAGAAAGAAAGAAAGAAAGAAAGAAAGAAAGAAAAGATGAATGGAAGAAAGAATGAGAGAATAAATGGAAGAATGGGAGGAAGGACCAGTGAAAGAAAGAAAGAAAGAAAGAAAGAAAAGATGAATGGAAGAAAGAATGAGAGAATAAATGGAAGAATGGGAGGAAGGACCAGTGGAAGAAAGAAAGAAAGAAAGAAAGAAAGAAAGAAAGAAAGAAAGAAAGAAAGAAAGAAAGAAAGAAAGAAAGAAAGAAAGAAAGAAAGAAAGAATGGCAGAAAGAATGAGAGAATAAATGGAAGAATGGGAGGAAGGACCAGAGAAAGAAAGAAAGAAAGAAAGAAAGAAAGAAAGAAAGAAAGAAAGAAAGAATGAATAGAAGAAAGAATGAGAGAATAAATGGAAGAATGGGAGGAAGGACCAGTGAAAGAAAGAAAGAAAGAAAGAAAGAAAGAAAGAAAGAAAGAATGGAAGAAAGAAAGAAAGAAAGAAAGAAAGAATGGAAGAAAGAATGAGAGAATAAATGGAAGAATGGGAGGAAGGACCAGTGAAAGAAAGAAAGAAAGAAAGAAAGAAAGAAAGAAAGAAAGAAAGAAAGAAAGAAAGAAAGAAAGAAAGAAAAGATGAATGGAAGAAAGAATGAGAGAATAAATGGAAGAATGGGAGGAAGGACCAGTGAAAGAAAGAAAGAAAGAAAGAAAGAAAGAAAGAAAGAAAGAAAAGATGAATAGAAGAAAGAATGAGAGAATAAATGGAAGAATGGGAGGAAGGACCAGTGGAAGAAAGAAAGAAAGAAAGAAAGAAAGAAAGAATGGAAGAAAGAAAGAAAGAAAGAAAGAAAGAATGGAAGAAAGAATGAGAGAATAAATGGAAGAATGGGAGGAAGGACCAGAGAAAGAAAGAAAGAAAGAAAGAAAGAAAGAAAGAAAGAATGAATAGAAGAAAGAATGAGAGAATAAATGGAAGAATGGGAGGAAGGACCATTGGAAGAAAGAAAGAAAGAAAGAAAGAAAGAAAGAATGGAAGAAAGAATGAGAGAATGGGAGGGAGGACTGGTGGAAGAAAGAAAGAAAGAAATGATTCGATCCTGAATAGAATATATGTTGCACTATAGCTCTACATCTCTGACACTGGTGTAATTAAAGTATGCAGAATGTCAGAACATTTGCCATGGAAATAGCAATAAATTATTGAGAGGTTTTCAGTGATTCATCTGTAGGGAGGGGTCGGTAGGGTGGAAAATAATTCATCACCCACAATGACTCTTAGATGCTTTTGAACTTTGTCAAGGATAAAAAGTGAGGATTGTGCAGCTCCAACCCGGATTTTGGCTGCAATACTTAATTTTTGCTCTAACTAGCAGCATGGCCCGGCGTTGCCCATGCTTGATTCAAAAATCATACGACTCATACAGCAATTGCTATCACTTGACTTAAAATATTTTTGCCCTTCCTTGACTTTAAAGGAGTGCCCTTTGCCGTGCTGAAGTTGCTACATGCCTTACTTCTTGCCTATCTCAATTTTTTCTAAGCTCTATACTAAACATTAAATCTATTACGAAAAAAGAACTAAACAAAATGAACACAAAAGGTTCAGCTTTAAAAAAGGACTCGTAACTGGAAAAACCGAATGAAAAAAGAATGTTAACAACAAATACTTTTTCACAGCCAACCCAGTTCTGCGGAATCAGAATCAACGTTTAGTTTAAGCAAGCAAATGAGCATGCTAGTTAACATTCATGTCAGTCAGCTGTTGGCTCTCATGCTAGCCAATAGAATCTTCCTACCTATTTGTGGCAGCCAGCTATTGGCTCTCACTCTGGCCAGTAGAAAATGGCTGCAAACTACATGAAAATTGCTGCAGAAGCATGAAAAAATCGATTATTTCCACTGTTGATGGGAGTTTGGAAATGCAAAGTTGGCCTTGGCCTTCCCACTAACTTGGAGCATGTGCATGTAAATTTTGGTGCAAATCTGTCGAAAATTGTGGCCATGCATTCGTTACACACACTCACACACATCCAGCCTTTTATAGAGATATGACTTTTGTAAAGCACACATGCACACGTTATGTACATTATTTGTACTATTGTCCTCATCTTTGTCGCCATATTTATTACAACGTTTCCTCAATGACACATGGCACAGTGGATAAAGGCATTAGTTAGATCCAGTGACAGGACCCAAAGAATGTGAGTTCAATACCTGGCTAAGGCAGTGGAGAAGAAAGAAAAGGTTACAATTTTGGGTCACTCAGCATGATGTACTGGTTAATGAGTTAATCTGGTTGATCATTATTACTGAGTAGTGGTTATAGTGTTCATTGAGTTGTTCCATGCTCATGGCCTTGTGCCAAACAAAGTTAAGCTTATCAAAAAAATATTCATAAATTTAAATACCTCATCAGTTATCATTATCTTTTCTCCTTCAAAGCCATTCTTTTATTGTCCTTTCTCCTAAGTAACACTTTGTGTTTTAATGGCTTTATTTCCTTTGTTTCAGATGAAGTGATTAAAGAAAAAGAAAGTCATCAAGACAGATAGATCAAAAAGAAGTATAGAATAGCCACAAAAGAAATTATTTAACCCTGTATACAAGGCATGGTGGATTGTAGTTTCAAAGGTCTGAACTGGTGGAACTCTGAAATGTAGCACATCAGAATATTTGCTGTTGATATAGCGATAAATTAGTGAGAAGCTTACAATGATTCATCTGTGAGGAAGGAGCTGTATGTTGGAAAATGATTCATCACCTACAAGTCTTTTGAGATGCATTAGAACTCAATCAAGTGTAGAAAGTGAAGATTGTGTAGCTCCGGGCAGGATATGGCAGCACTACTTCATTTTTGGTCTAATCTGACTCTATTAAACATAGAGAATAGCAAAAAGAGTCAGGTTCTTTCTGAAATGGCACAATGAATTGTATGAATTTTTTATTTTTTTTATTTTCATGGAATTTCAAAAAGAACCTGTTGTTTTATTTAATAGGGTTTGGTTTGGTTTGTTTTATGAGATATCAACTTCAATGTGTTATTTAATGCCAACAAAATTTTTATTGCTGGTAATGTTTTTCTTCAAAAATCTATTTCTGGGAATATTTTTCCTTGAAGAAATCTATAGCTGGTCATATTTTTTTTTCAAAGAATGTATAGCTGTTTGTATTGCTGGTATTTTTTTTAAAGTATTGCTGATAATAATTTTTCCTTCAAAAATTATTGCTGGTAATAATTTTTTTTTATTACAAAGTATTTCTGGTATTAAAACCTGTTTTTACACGAGTTTGGGTGTTAACTATTTGCCTATAGCTGGGACCCTAACAAGTGCTACCACCCCGGGTCAGGGTGGACCTGGGAACACCAGCAATTAAGAGGTGGTTCCACATTCCTCAAAACTTTCTGATCAGAGGCTTTGCTGCTGGATGTAGTTTATCGTCATACCCAGGACGATTTATTTAATGGGGGATATGAATGTATATCCAGTTGTCTTGAAGTCAATGTTATTTTTCTGAATTGAACACAGAATATGGTATTTAACTAATATATATGTAGGAGTGTTCCACTGATATCCCCCAAGACTTAAACCAATGAAGTGATGTGTATCATCAAACTGCCTAGCCAAAGGATTGAACTTACATCTCCAAGGAATCACTGGAACCAGTAACAGAAACTAATGGGTTTTATTGGCTTGGCTATACAAAAAACAACACCTGAAAAAAAGCCGAAAACAAAAAAGACAATCATGTTGGGCAAGAAACATTATTGAATTATACAGAAGACTTTTAGAATTAATGTATTTTTCCAAATAACCCGAGGATGTTATATGCTTTTTGATATGAGTAAATGTCTTTCACTTGATGCTCATATACAGGGTGCGATGGTTAGATTGTCGCTATTTTATATTTTTAGTTTTGCACATGTGTGTTGTTTGTCTTTGATTTTGCTGACTGCAGAGTATAGTAGGGTCAGTTGGGCACCATCTCTGAGTAAAAGAGAATCATCATGCAAATCACTCCACCAGAAATTTGGAAACGGCATGCTGTATTGCTTGGCATTCATACTGGATGCTCCAATACGAACATTTCAGAGTATTCAGGCATCAATCTGAGGACTGTGCAGAGGATTTGTAAAGAGTTGGATGAGTCTAAGGATGATTACGAAGGTGTTTGGAGTGATCACTGTTGCCAGACATTGGGTCTTCCAGTAGCCACCCTCCTGACACTAAAGGCACTTGAAGTAAGCCTCTGTGTTGAGTTTGAAGCTCTGTGGAAAGGTGAATGGAGGCATGATGTTGCCATCACCAGTAATCACTCCAAACACTTTTGTAACCAGCATTAGACTCATCCAACTCCTTCTGAATCCTTCACACTCTCCTCAGATTGACACCCAAACTCTCTGAAATGTTCATATTGAAGCTTCGAGTATCTGTCTTTATTTCTGAGATGAGGTATTATGTACATTATTTGGACTATTGTCCACATCTTTGTCGCCATATTTATTACATTTTCTCAAGAACACATGGTACAGTGGATAAAGGCATTAGTTAGATTCAGTGACAGGACCCAAAGAGTGTGAGTTCAATACCCGGTTAAGGCAGTGGAGAACTTTCAGAGGGAAAATTAACAGGAGATAACTGATAACTGACATTCATTAAACATGGTACGTGGAACTAGAACAGTCTACCCCAGCGAGTGAAATAAAGGGTTCAGTTCGATATTCCAACCACCTGAAGAAGGCCGGAGTGTACAACGGCCAAAATGTTGTAATAATTATGGCAAGAAAGATGAAGACAAGAGACCGAATAATGTAAATAATGTTGGAGCTTCCAGTGTGAATGCCAAGCAGCACAGCATGCTGTTTCCAAATTTCTGGCAGGGTGAATTGTGTTTTTCCTCACTGACCTATACTGTGCAGTCGACAAAATAAAAAATAAACGACACACATGCACAAAATTAAAAATATAAAATGACGATAATTTATCCATCACTGTTTATAGGTCGATTGATAAATTCCTCTCCAGGTAGCTTAATTAAATTGGTTCTAAAATTTCAAGGGTTTATTATTAAGGTTTCTCTTCTTATAGAATAAGTTTGAGACCAGATAGAATAATGAAACTAGTATCAAAATTAAGTAATATTTTTTTATTTAGAATTATGATGGTTACTGTATAATATCTGTCATGCTGAATGCCTCACAATTTCCTCAAAAGATGGAGAAGAAACGTGAGGCAACAGAGATGTCCTTCTACAGTAGAAATACCATTTTCTTATCTAGCTTATGTGCATTTTTATTTTTTGTAATGTAGTGACAGCTTGCTTTTGGCATTATATGCTTAAATATGCTAAAATATTTATTTCCCGGAATGTGCACTATTAGATTAAATACATTGTTCAGTTCAGAATTCCCTGTCGGCTATCTGGATTGATATTCACCTGATAAATGCTAGAGGGCACAAAGATAGGGACAATAATGTGAATGTAAATAGCATAAATAATTTTTTGTACATATATATATATATATATATATATATATATATATATATATATATATATATATATATATTATAATTATTTAAAAAAAAAAATGATTCCTTCTCTACATAAGAGTTCTCATGTTTCAAAAGCAAGAGCCAAAAACCTCAACATAATTATTAAAATTAAATTGAGTTAAAGTATCAAGCCCTGTTTCATCCTCTAACAAAAATTTAGGAATAACCAATCTTGAAATTTATGCATTTTTATAAGCATGTTCATTCATATTTAATTTTAATAATTATATTGAGGTTTATGGCTCTTACTTTTGAAACACGAGAACTCTTATATAGCAAAGGAATCATATTTTTTACAAAATAATTATAATTTAAGCTCTACTTTAATAATAAACAAAAATACTAAAGACCTCCGGATTATTTACCTAACATGTTCTTTCCTATTTTTTCTATATATTCACACACACACACACACACACACACACACACACACACACACACACACACACACATATATATATATATATATATATATATATATTGTGATGTTGGACAGCTTCGCTTGTCACTTTGTCACTTTTGCTATGTCAAGCAAAAGCTTGTTATTACTTCCAAAAATTATTGGTATATTTGTGTTGTAATGGAATATCCCACTCTCCCCATTGCCTATTGTGGACTGACTATATCAGTAGATATATATATAGTGTGCACAGGATATACCTGAGGGACTTGCTTCAGGAATTACTAGCTTGCTTACCGATTCCTTGTCTTTCAATAGTGTATTCTCTTTTACAATAAACCTCTTTTTCTTTCATCTACGTCCGTGTTGCTGTTCCTTTAAATTGAGTACCGCCTCTGTCTGTTTGTAACCTTCTATAAGGATACAACAATTTGAGACTTTGTAGATGCTAGAACTAGTAGTAACACCTTCCAATAATATATAATAATGTTCAAGTATTAATTGCCAAATAGTATAATGATCAGAAGAGAATTGTAATCTGTATTGTAGTAGAGTAGAGAGAAGTGAAACATATAGCAATAGTGGATAAACAAGAAGAGTGAACAGTGATCGCATAGTCATCATGCTACTTTCTATTTATTCACTTCCCTTATGATCACATGATCTACTTAATAATGAAATCGCCCGTGTTACTCACTGGTGAGCTAGTTTCAAACCACAGTATTGGCAATGACACTTACTCTTATACAACAATATATATATATATATATATATATATATATGTATGTACAGCGTCTTCATTTAAAAGTGACAAGAAAGATGCAGATCAGAGTTAAAATACATTTTCAAAATAGAATCACATATTAAAGGATTAAAAAAAGGCATTTGGGTTTACTCAGAGAATATAATTTTGACAGGGAGTCCTCTAACTCACAACACAAACATTCCTATGAAGAATGAGTCCCACTTTGTTTATTTCTTGTCTCAATGAAAAAAAGGATGCAGACATGTTTGATAATTATGATTTTAAAATCTTTCTCTTCATGCTTCAATTTAGTCAAAAGGATTACTAATGTATAAAGTATATTATATATAGGAGATACGATGGAGTAATGGATAATGGCTTGGATTGAGGAATCGGAGAGCCAAGTTTGAATTCCAGCTGAATCCATTACATTCACATGCTACTACCCTTTAGAAAGGTATGAATCCTCCTCTTCCCCCTCTAGGTATGGGTAAATAGCAGGACAGACTGGGTTCTATAGCCTTGGATGGCTACTGGTCTAGGAGAAGGACAACTCTGAAATCAAAACCTGCAGAGGCTCGGTTGGAGACCTTGTGGCAAGTAGTACACCAGGTCTCTTTATCTGGCCCTTCAAAAAGTATGGATGATTCTGCGCAAATCCTTCACCACTATAATCAAATCTCCTGTGCTGGTGTCGGGCTGTCAGTTTTTAGGAACTGATCTGCTTGACCCTCATACTAATATTGTTATCATTTTTTTGTCTTTATTCCTCAAGTTTCATTAACAGGCCTATTACATACACACACATATATATGTTTTAAATATCTGTCTATCTATCTATCTATCTATCTATCTATCTATCTATCTATCTATCTATCTATCTATCTATCTCTCTCTCTCTCTATATATATATATATATTATATGACAGCCTGTTTGGAAAGAAAGTTCATTAAACACTGTCCTGATTGAAGGGGAGAAAAATCCAATTTCACATTCCAAGACAAATACTATATGACAAATAATGAAATGTAACTGAAATGCCCCCTCACCAATCTTGTATATAATAGAAATTGTCTGCGTACAATTCCCCCAACATTACAATATTTTTTTTTTTTTTCACTTTTCACTGTAAGGGTACTTACTAAGTGATTGTGATAACAAAGTTCAGACAGTCTCCTGATTAAATTTGAATGCAATATTCAAGCAGAATTCTTTGCTCGCCCCAAAGATGATTATTCCATGTTGGACAAATGTGCATGTTTGCCATTTTCATTCCGACAACATCTTCTCATTGTGAATCCCTGAAGCATGTTTCCTGGTCTCCCTAATTACTTAATTCGATCTGTTTAAAAAAAAAAAGAAAAGACAATTCTGCACATGCAAGGAAATGCGTTTGGTGAAAGGGAAGACTTCGAATATACAACATGCTCTTGATGCGTTAGTGAAAATTTTCCTGTGATGTTTCTCTTTTTTTTTCCTTTTTGATTAACAAAAATCCAAGGAGAAGGGCATTATCAAGGCCTTTTGAAATTAGCAAAGCACATTAAACAAGAATCGATGATCTTTAATCCTTATTAAAAATTATTCATATATTCATATAAATCATTTAAAACATCAGACATGAAAGAAATTCTTTTTAAATATCTGACATCAAAAGAGTTTTTAGCTATCACACAGACCCCTCTACTCCAGAGCTTAATTCATCACCACATCTAAAGACTATCTATCATTCAACAATAGTATATTGTTTCCTTTGATTTCTGTTGTATAATTTTTGCCTCCTGGGTTCCAAATCAGAAACTTAAGGTCAGAAGTGGCATTGTGACATTTTCCGAGATACATTTACATAAAAAAAAATACTACGAATGTATACACATTTTACATTGATAAATCCCCTTAAAGGATGTGAGCTCTGCTTGTAAGAACAATTGTCTGTATTTCCTTAAGATCTGGGCTCCAATGAGTTTATCAGAAGCTTTGTCAATCAAATCTTGGGCTCCAAATGCAAATGGAGTTATTGATTTCTTTATCTGTCACATTTTTTAAATTTCCACTTCACAATTTTCTCTTACCAAAACAAGTTTATTTTTGAATTGCTTATTAGTGGTGAGCATGAACATAGACCTCACACTTAGAAATAGCATACTCGAGTTGAACACAACAAAAGTCAATCCAAATGGAGTGCTATAGAAAGGCCTCACTCTGAGAGAATGTCCTAGCCAAGATTCTTCTATTCCTTCAAAAGTATGTTATAGTCTACAGAAACTGCCAGGACAATAAGAAAGCACATTCTATTGTTTGGTTAACTTTGATTGTTCTGTCTGTATGTATTGCAATGTCCCATAATATATTGTTACACATCCAATGTCTGGGACTGAGTTTAGGTGCTGCTCATAATTTTTTGCAGCTTCCTTCCCATAAAAGTTGCAGATTTTCTAATGCCAATATTGAACAACACTGTCATTAATATTATTGTAGTATATGAAAAGTGCTTTTGCAGTTAGCAACCCTTTATTTCAAAGCTTATTTCATATACACCTCTAAGGATTATCTATAACACTACTGTATTATCAATTTTATTGAGATAGATAGATAGATAGATAGATAGATAGATAGATAGATAGATAATGAACAGACTGAAGTAGATAGATAATGAAAAGATAGAGATAGATAGATAGATAGATAGATAGATAGATAGATAGATAGATAGATGAAACGACTCAGCACACACAGCCATATGGGAGGACCAATAATACATAACAATTGAGTACTCTTCTTTGTTTCTAATTAAATTTTCCTGTTTCTTAATACTTTGCTTGGCTTTTGGAAGATAACTTTAACTTTTCCAATGCAACTTTGAATTTCCATGACCTCTAATCCATCCTCTGTTCAAATACTTCTGAGATGTTTAAATTTTGGTATTTTGTTATCTTCAATTTGAAATATCCTTCTTGGGGCTTTTCTCTTGCTGACAACAATACATTCTCTATATTTACAATTGATATTTCGTCATTTCTTCTCATTTTCCTTTACAACCTTCTCTAGAAGGTTCTGTAGTTTCCTTTCTGTGTCTGCTATCAACACTGTGTCACATTGCACATCTTGTGTGGTCAAGATGATGGCCGCCAATAATAAATCCTGGCAGGATTTCTAATTCTCTCAGGATCACTTCATGATAAAGGTTGAATAAGTCCAGTAAAAAGAAACATCCTTGTCTTAATTTCCTACAAGGTAACCAAAAAGTTTTTGCTGTTTTTGATTTATTAAAAAAAAAGTGATGCAGCAAATTTAACAAACAGCACAAAGTAATTCAATTTAACAAATTCTCAAAGTAATTCCCATCAGGATACAGAACCTTTTACGAATGTGCCTCCAGATGCGTCATATCCCGGTAGTAAAAATCAGGTGTCTTTGATGCAGAGAAGTCTGTGAGTGCCTACTGCAATTTTGCATTATTTATGAACGATTTCCAATGAAGGTGGTTGTCCTGGGAATGGAAGAGGTGGCAATCGATTGGTGTTAGGTCATGTGGGGTAAGATCGATGGCACTGTGTCTCTCACTGAAGTTACCATAAGATACCCCTGACTATCTCTACCACATGTGGCCTGATGTTGTGATATAGGGGCAGTACACCCTTACAATTAACCAATGATGGACCAATTCTGCTTCAGCACCTGTTGCACAAGTTCCACAAGTTCCAACTGCTGTGAGCACTGGTCTACAGTGATTATGGTTTACCCATTATTAGTAGCTCATAGTGCAGTTGTCAACTGGTCCACCAGATACAGAGCATAATTTTGTGTGGATATAGATGTGATCCTCTAGTGGGAGACACAGGGTTCTGTGGTGAAAACCAATAGATGGTATGCTTGATAGTGTCATAAAGGACCCGCTTTTCATCACTGGTGAGTGAGCACTTGATGAAATATGGCTATGTTGTGGTGTTGAGAAAGTAATGAGCATCAGGGTGTCACTCATTGTTGCTTGAAGAATTAAAACACTGTGTGGGGTACCCACTTTCTCTACTTGTATACATTCCCTATTTAGTGCAGGTGAAGTATGACTGTTTCATCAGAAACCTAGAAGCACCTGGCAAGCTTATCACAGGTTTGGCTGTTTTCCTCCTCTAAGGTTGCCTAGAGGGCTTCATCATCCAGGACATGTGGCCAGCCACTGTGGAATTCATCTGAACTTCTGGAACAAGTGCCTGGCAGTGCTTTCACTCACATCATTATCCCAAGAGGCTTGACATATTCAGCAACTTCAGCTACTTACAAACCCATCTTAAATACACAAAGCTGACAGCCCCATATGAGCCACTTTGACACCGCCATGTCTCCTTGCTGTTGCTTGAACTGTGGCTGATGTGTACGTGCAGTGAACCTGCATTGGCCATTAGCAATGTTCGCACATAACCCTCAACGCTCTTCCAGCACATGATGTACTCATTAGTATATCAGTTATCACATTTTTCCCATATGATGTAAAAGAATGGTAAGGACTGTTTTGGTTACCTTAAATTTTTGTGCATTTGGAAAAATAAAAAAAAAAGTTGTGGAGAGCTATTTATTTTAAGATTTAAAATTCCCTCCCAGTTTCTCCTAAAGATGCCATAGAAACTAAGTAAATATTCAAAGAATGTATCAATAAATTTTATAAATACATACATATATATATATATATATATATATATATGAATTAAATAATATTTATGTTGGTCACACTACAAACTCGCTTTCACGATGCTTGACTCTACATTTGAATGAAAACTCTAACATTTTGAGGCATTTAAAACAACATGCCTGCCCGCACACACAATTCTGTAAAATACTTGTCGAAAACACAATTATACTTCGACATGAAAACAATAGACAAAAACTAAAAATCCTTGAAGCATTATACATCAAACAGTTGAAACCCGACCTAAACAAAATCAACTACGGAATCTCTACAAATATCCTTAAATGTCTATAATTGGTAACAGAAGCCATTGGTTTATACCAAATGCTTTCCATACTTCATACTTCTCCAAATTCACTCTCGCGTGGTCATATGTGACGTCAAGAGATGCAGTGTGATTTTCGCTTCTAGCGTCTTATATACACATGTTTATCATTGCTTAGAAATCATCTATGTAAACATCGACAGACTATCATCTCTGTCTTGTCTGTATATTGCTTAATAAGTTGTAATTGACATCTTTGATAATGGCTTATGTAAGCCGAAAGCTTAGATTGTATTAAAAAATATGGATCGATATTGTGAATTTCTTTCTTCATTCAATGATAATGTTATTAAACTTATCAGACGTTATGAAAAGAATTTACATAAAATAAATAGACAACACTTGTCTATATTATTTAATGAAATGTGTATGAATATATATATATATATATATATATATATATATATATATATATTTTAATTATTTATTAAGCTTTACTTTATCAAGTGCCAAGTCACAAGTTCAGGGACCCTAGTAAGGAACAAAGTCACTAAGTATTAGCAACAAGGGCACTAGCCATTAATATCCACCAAAGTACTGTTATTCTGTTTTATATACTTTCATTTATTGAAAAACAAATTCTTTTTCAGTGTTCAGCATCATGTGCTTATGGCTTCCAGAGGAGGAAAGTGAAGTGTCCTCGAAGCCGACAATGTGATCTTAGTAAACGACCATCAGAAACTCAGAGATGTCATGAAAAGCCTTGTCCTTCAATGTGGGTGACCGGAGCTTGGTCAAAGGTGAGTCTCAACTATTCCATTTGCTTTTCTGCCCATCCACTTGAATTGAAGTTATTTAAAGAAATTATGCAATGCCTTCTGTCTAGACAGTTCTGCACATTACTATAGACATGAAAAGATCTTTGTGCATCAGAAAGTTATTTTGAAGATAACTATTGAAGTCAACCACCAGAAAATATATTTAACCCTTTCCTCCAGTGTCTACGTTTATAGTGATTTTCCAAACATAGCTTAGATGTGGCACAAGGCCGAAAGTTGGGTGTACCGGGTGAGAATCGAACTCACTACTCAGTCATAATTGTTCTAGCGAGACAAGCTTGCTAACCATTACACCACCTCGAGGTGCCTTAGTGTCGACGTTTATATACATTTTTACTGAAAGTGTCCTTTTCAGGAACAGACGAGTAAACATAAAATTCAAAAACTGACTACAGATGTGTTTATACATTGATCTTGATTCTTTTTAAGACTTCTGAACTCGTAATGAGTCCAATTATCAACTCGTATGTTTGGTAGATTTGTTAGGCACCACTTGGGTATATTAAGGTGCCTTAGTTTAAAATTTTGTCTTAAAATGAAACGTTTTACCCAAAATAATTGATGGAGAAGGGGTTAAAATTAAAGAAATAGCACTCATCAATAGAAGTGTCAGTTTTTTCCTTATCTGCAAAGCAAATATTGTTTATTATGATTCCTTTCTCCCAGTTATCTATAAATGAATATCATTTATTTGAAGTAATTTTACAAGGACAGAATTGTTTTGCCAGTAAGGTTTTTATTTACAATAGCTCCAATTCAACAATTTCCTCAGACTTAGAATTGTTCGAGGTGAACAATAACTGATCAGAGAATTGTCCCTTGTGGATTAAATCATTCATTTGGGAATAGTAATTGTTAGTTCAATCCACGGACAAGGAGGAAACAGAGCAAACAATAACAGACCAGTATTAAAAATAAGAACTAGATTCGATATCTCTAAACATAGGCAGTGGAATGAGAACTGTCTATCCCCATAGATTAATTTTTTCTTGCCAGAACCTATCTTACATATTTATAAGTCTACCACTCATCCATATCTTGAATATTGATGCAATATATGGTCTTGTGCTCCTGCTATAAATTTAGAGATACCTGATAAAATCCAAAGTAGAATCTGCAATGTTATGGGTCCTGACCTGGCATCTCATCTTCAGTCACTTTTACATTTTTACATCATTTTACACTTGAAATGTCTAGATGTAACCATAAGTTCTATGCTAACAGTTTCTTCTCTTGCATAAGATTCACTTATTGGCATCTCAGCTTCAGTCACTTTCCTACCATCATAATGTAGCTTTCCTTTGCATTTCCTTTAAATAATTTCATACTAATTCTTCTTTTCACTATGGTACATAGACTTTATGAATTTAAGTGCAGTACTAGATTGGCGGCAAGGTCTCATCATTTTACAATTGAAATGGCTTGATGTAACCGTAAGTTCTATGCTAACAGTTTCTTCTCTCGCATAAGATTCACTTATTGGCATCTCGGCTTCAGTCACTTTCCTACCACCATAATGTAGCTTTCCTTTGCCTTTCCTTTAAATAATTTCATGCTAATTCTTCTTTTCACTATGGTACATAGACTTTATGAATTTTAGTGCAGTACTAGATTGGTGCCAAGGTCTCATCATTTTACACTTGAAATGGCTAGATGTAACCGTAAGTTCTATGGTGACTCTTTCTTTTCACTTGTGAAACTGTCTTCTGGCTTCATGCTTCCCAGTCAGCTTTGATGTTCAAAAATCCAATGTCAGTCATTATCTTCTGTCTTCATTGTTGTTCTTTTATTATCCTTTCTCCTTAATAGTAATTCCTGTTATATTCTTTAACACTGTAATGCCTTGCATCCTAGTGGCTTTATTGCCTTGCTTGAGATTAAATGATTAAAGAAATAAATGAATGAGTAGGAAAATTCTAAATTCAAATCCATGAAGACAAAAAAATTATTCTCCTCTCTTTCAAGAAACAAAAATGATAGAAGACAGACATGGTAATGATGAGATTTCATGAAAATAGATTTCTCAAGTCCAGTAGTTGTTGTTGCTCTTTCCATTATTGATGGTAATTTCTTTCTTAACTGTTTATTTGAAGTTGTGTGGAATGTCAACATCTAGATTATGTCATTATTTTCTCTTTATATATTTCTAATATATAAATTATTTCTCTTGAAACAATTTTGTTCAGGAAAATAGGTTTCTCAAGTCCAATAGCTGTTGTTACTCTTTCCAGTATGGATGGGTGTTTTCTTTCTTAACGTTTTGCTTGAAGTAATGTGGAATGTTGACATCTTGATCGTGTCATTATTTTCTCTTTGAGTTATATATACTATTCCTTTTCATTGTTGCTGCTGTTGTAATTCTTCAAACAATGTGGTTTCTGTTATTTGGCACAGTTCTTTTGTGATGTTTCTTTTACAATATCAAATTCTCCCAGTTCTACTTCTATCATTATGTGTCTTAGAGATTTTAACCGTCTTTCTGATTTTAAGTATAAGCTTCCATTTTCCTTAAAACATTTTCGTTGCTCAGATGTTTGGTCCATGGCATTCTCAGCATCTTTATGTAGAACTACATTTATGTTGCCTCATTCCTTCTTCATGATGGAAGACATTACCATACTGGACTTACATTAAATAGCAGTTGAGAACTCTTTTCTTAGTTTCTAACAGAATTATCCAGTTTCTTAATACTTTGCTTAACTTCTGGAAGGCATCTTTCGCTATTCCATTGTGCCTTCCAATTTTGGTGTTACATTTTCTGTCCTCTGTTAAAAGATTTTCCAGATCTTTACACTTTTATACTTGATTTTGATGTCTCCAATTTGCAACTTGCATCTTGGGCTCTTCCTCTTGCTGGCAACCATACATTCTCTATTTTTACAATTCATAGTTAGTCCTTTACTCTCACTTTCCTTTACTTCCTTGTCTGAGAGTTCCTATGACTTTTTGACTTGGTCTAAATTTTTTGGATATTGGAAAAATTCCCAAAGTCTATTCTGGTGAAATTCTGCATGTAAAACTTCCATATTGTCTGTTATTTCTACAACTGTTAAAATTAGCAATAAAAATATAAGAAAAATTTAGTTGCCTTGGAGAGCTATTTGGATTTTGGAAGACTTTTTAAAGATTTTGCTGTATTTTTACAATAAGCAAAAATTTCACATTGCTAAATTTAAAACAAAATATTTTAAGCATAAAGCTTTTTGCCTGAGGATTAAATAAAAAATACTGACAAAATATTGAGAAGCATTTTTATTTTATGAAATTTTTTTGAAACACTAATGTTTCTTTATATATCTTCCAAATTTTATCAACAAAATCTCATTTAATGTTTTCTGCTATGATAAAAATATATTATGCAGTTGTAATTGAATTTTTAAAGCAGAAAATTCAGAAGATAGTGACATAACTGTTAAAATACAATTGGTTATTTAAAATAAAGAAGCAAACAGTTATATTTTTCATATTTTTAGTTTAATTTGATCTTTCGCTATGAAAAAAATCAATATTATTATGATGTTTTTTTTCTCACTAGAGTCTGTTTTACATATCTATAAATCTACCATTCATCCATGCTTGCAATATTTCTGCTAGATATGGCCCGGTGCTCCTGCTATCTATCTAGAAATACTTGATAAAATCCAAAGAAGAATCAGCAATATTATATGCCCTAATCTAGCATCTCAGCTTCAGTCACTTCACCACTGCTATAAAGTTACTTTAATGGCAACTTTTTGGATGAGCTTTTCACTATGGTGGCTAGACATTTTGAACTTAAGTGCAGTACTAGACGGGTGACAAAGTGCTAGCTAGATGAAACCAAAAATTCTATGCTAACAGATTATTTTCTAACACTTTACACTTCTGGAAATCCATTCCAGCTCCATGCTTTCCAGCCAACTTTAATCTGCAAAAATTTGAATGCATTCTTCCTGATTACTCTTCCTCTGTTTTCACTCTTTAGCAATGTTTCTTTTTCTAACTGTTCCACACAGCCCCAGTAAACCCTTGCACCTTGGTGGATTTACTACCTTGCTTGCAGTGAACTCCTTTAAAATAAAGTAAGAATTTTCATTGGTTAACAAGGAATTTATTTTAAATGCCATATATATATATATATATATATATATATATATATATATATGTGAAAAGTGTGTGCAAAAACGTGAAACCCAGGGTCACAAACTCACATCAATCCAACCAAATATATATATATATATATATATATATATATATATATATATATATATATGCACATATTCCTACCTGTACTTGACCTGTTGTGTCATTCATTCAGTCAGTTGAAACGGCTGTTTTAAACAAACCTGCCACATCCAAAGGAATGCTGACCGAACTTAGTAGAGTATTAAGTCAGATGTTAAAATCCATAGTAAGAGTTTCAGTGAGGATTTGGATTCACAAGTTGTCCCCCGCCATATGTATACACTTTTTTTAGGATAATGTGACTCAGTTTGAATTCAGAGTTGTCCTTCTCCCAGAATGGTTGCCATCCAAAACTATAGGACTCAGTCTCTCCTGCTATTTTACCCATAGGATGTCTTCTGGTATGATAAAAATATTTCACATATGACAACAGTTGAGTATGTGAAATGTGCAAAGCACCTACAATACAAAACCTAAAAGACTACATGTCATATATATATATATATATATATATATATATATATATATATAGATAGATAAATATATAGATATAGATAAATATGTATATAGATAAATAATGAAAAGACGAAGATAGATAGATAGATAGTTAGAGAGATAGATGAAACTGCTCAGCACACACAGCCATATGGGAGGACCAATAATACATAACGATTGAGTACTTTTCTTTGTTTCTAATTAAATTTTCCTGTTTCTTAATACTTTGCTTAGCTTTTGGAAGGTAATTTTAACTCTTCCAATGCAACTTTGAATTTCCATGTCCTCTAATACATCCTGTTAAAATACTTCTGAGATGTTTAAATTTTGGTATTTTGTTATCTTCAATTTGAAATATCCTTCTTGGGGCTTTTCTCTTGCTGACAACAATACATTCTCTATATTTACAATTGATATTTAGTCATTTCTTCTCGTTTTCCTGTAGTTTTCTTTCTGTGTCTGCTATCAACAAACATAGATTAATGTATAGATATAGAAATATATATATTATTCATCTATATATATTACCTCTCTCTCTCTCTCTCTATATATATATATATATATATATAATATTTGTGGTAAATATACACATACATATGCAAAATATATACATATATATACATACATGCATACAATATTTTTTGAATAAAAAAATTCCAAGATCATAGAATCTGGTAGAACTTAATGTCCAGGACAGAGTAAGGATATAATAAAAAGGCTTAAACACTAATATTCCATGGTCATAATTTATTCCATTGGAATCGTAAATACGATCCAATTCATCAGACCTACCTCTGATGAATTGGATTGTATTTACGATGCTAATGGAATAAATTATGACCATGGAAAATTAGTGTTTAAGCCTTTTCATTATATATATATATATATATATATATATATATATATAAATGAGTGTCCTCTCTCCTTAATGTGCATGTGTACTCTCATCAACATAAGTATCACTTTAGTTCGATTAAATCCTAAAGGATTAAGTGCTTCATACAAAATTGTTTTCCCATTTTAGGACAGATTTTCCTAAAATTCTCCATGATATATCATGATTGATCTTAATATATAATATATATCATTTTTTCCATTTATATCTCTTTCTATCATGCAGTTCCTGTTTTCCTTAAAAAATTCCTTATTATTCATAAGCTTTGTCGATGGTATTCTCAGCATAATTATTTAAAACAACCTTTCTGTTGCCTCAAGTCTCTTCTTCATCTGTCAGGACATTGTCCAGCATTTGCTGCCTTAGAGAAGGAATGGCATTGTACAGCAGTTGGGCATTCTTTTTTAAATTTTTACTAAAATTCTCCAGTGTGCCTTCCAATTTTGGTGTTGCATTTTCTGTACTTTCTCAAAATACTTCCTAGATGATTACACTTTCATACTTATATATATATAAGCATCCTTCATGTGCATGTGTGTCCACTTCAACATAAATATCACTTTTGGTCAGAGGGCGACAACCTTTTGGAGAGAGTAGGCCAGAAATCTGAGCAGTATCAATGTGGAGGTCCATGATGCCAAAAATACTGTAATAAATTCTCACCCTCAGACTGCACCCTCCAGAAGGCTGATTGGTCTGGAGGTTTAAAGAGTTAATGTTATATTATTTAAATGAGGTTACAGATTTTATTGCAGGAATAACAGGATAAAAACTCACGCAATCAACAAAAAAATGCAAATTCCTTACTGTAAATGAATCACAGTTAGAAATGGCAAATTATTTAATGAGGCACTTGTTTCTACTTATCGTTCGATAGTTTCCTCCACATCAGCTGAAATATTTGTTGGTGACGGGAGTAAAACAACACTCAGGTGGTCATCACCCAAACTTGTTCTTAAACAACTTTTAGTAGATTTCATTGCAAAAAAACAAAATGTTCTTCACAAGAATATGTACTTCCAAATAATGATTCCATCATATTCACATTATTCAATAGGCCTTTATATTTTCCGCTTGGCAAAAATTATTTCTTGTTGAAGTCAGCAGTGGGTCAGAGATTAAATTTTGATTTCAAAAAATCTGTCGCATTATGTCAATTAACTCCAACTGATATTTTTCTGCCACTTGCTCCACAAATTGATTAAATAATTAGTGTCTAGATGTTAAACTGGTGGGTGAGACAAAATCATTCGTGGGCCAGATGTGGACTGCAGGTTGCAAAACCCTGCTTTACATCAATGAAATCCTAAAGAATGAAACATACAAAATTTTTTCCCATTTTGTCACAGTTTTTTTCAAAAAATCTTGACATATAAAAATGTATATATCGTTTTTCGATATATGAGTGTATGTAATTATAAATAATTAAAGTAAAATGGTTCACTTTATTTCAAATATTTTATCAATTTCTGGAGGTTATAAATATATATACAGTCCCAGGCCTGTTGTGTAAAATGTCGACCTTACATTCTCATCAGCAATGTCTGGGATACTACCCAACTCAGATGGTTGTTTATATAACTAACTCTGTCACACAGTTATTTCCTGTGTTTGTGAAATCAGGTGCAGCTCTGAGGTTATGCGATTCTTAATCAAGCATCTCAGGCTAACTCTGCATCTGGCTTCCCATGATGAAATGGAATGATATTAAGTGTAATGTGTATTCTGGCAGGTTACTGCACCAGTAATAAAGACTTTATCAAACTAACCTCTAAGCAAAGAAGTAAAGCCACTACGACACAAGAGGTTACTAGGTGTGGAAAAACTAGAAAACAGAAATATTATTAAGGAATGAGAACAATAGAAGAGTAATCAGAAAGACAGTAGATAGTGATTGACATTGCATTTCCATTTTTGACAATCAAACTTGGCCAGAAATCATAGAGACAGAGTGCATGAAAAGACTGCACTTAAATTCATAAAGTCTAGGTTGTACCATAGCAAACAGTTCATTTGAACAATTACAATGAAAGTGTTTATTAAAAAAAAGTCACAGGGAAGCAACTTTACAGTTGTGGAATAATGACTGAAGCCGAGATGCCAAGCCAGGACCAGTAATATTGCTGGTTCTTTGAATTTTTTCAAGAATCTCTAAATGTATAGCATGATCACTGAATCATATGTGGCAGCAATATTCTAAGCATTGGTAATTGGTAGACTTATGGATATGTAAGATAGATTCTGGAGAGAAAAATTGTCTTGCATAACACAGTGGGCAAAAATTTTTAGCAGCCAACCTCGCAATGGCTTCAATGATCAAAGATCCCTAAATGTATGGCAAGAGCAACAGACCATATGCGGCAGCATATTCTAAGCATTGGTAATTGGTAGACTTATAGATATGTAAGATAAATTCTGGTGAGAAAAATTGGCTACCATGACAGTGAACCAACTTTCTTAGCAGCTTTAAAAATATTTTTTCTTTAATTTCAGTGTACCAAAACTTGCGGAACAGGAGATCAAATACGTCTTGTTCAATGCGTGGATATTTCCACACGGCAACCAACCAATCGATGCAACAAAGCTGAAAAACCAATTATTCGCAAGAAATGTCAGACACAACACTGTCCAAGGATAAAAAAAAGTAAGTTCGTCAGTATCTTATTACCTCTTCCATAATGGAATGTGTAAATGGGTATTTTTTAAAAGCTCAATCGAAAAGTCTGTTAATAGTTCATATCACATTATATCAGAGAGACAAGTTTAATAGTAAAATGTGTTCATAGTCAGTATAGTGGTTATCAGCACAAGAAATGGAGACAGCATGCTGAGTTCAAATTCCAGCCTTTGTACTAAAATACTCTTCAGAAAGGTATGAAACTATTTCCTCTCACCTCAGCTTTAGCCTTGTGGGGCAGCCAGTCTAGTAGAAATATACTCTAAGTTCAAGGCTGTGAAGAAGACAAGGGAAACATTTCTGCTGTATTTATCAAGAAGTTACGGTAATTCAAAGAAATTAAAGAAAAGTACTTGTGAAGAGCAGTGGGTGCTTACTTTCTAAAAAAGACTTTTTAAGTATACGTTGAAAGTTTAATGATTAGAAGTTTGGGAATTAGAATTGGCAAAGTGAGTTCAAATTCATCTCCTGACCCAACAAGGGGTTAAATCTTAAATATATTTTTCGATCAATAAAATCCCATCAGAAAGTTTCTTTGATAAACAATAATTACTAGGGCAAATACCACCAAAATACTTGTGGATGTAGTGGTAGTCACTATCCAAATTACTTTGGAGGTGAGCTTGTCGAACTCTCTGCCTCTGTGTAGATAGAAAACCAGATGAGGCTGTGTCAAAGGGAAGAGTCTCGTCTGGGGTGGTAGACAGCTACTATGAGGATATTTTTGCTGGAGCCTACGGGCTCGCAACCCCCACAATAAACTCGGCCTTGTGCCACATTTGACCGTGTGGGGCAGTTAGTGAATATCGTCCCAGTCACCTAGCTTCTTCGCCTTCTGGCAAGGATCAAAGTATAGTATCTGCTCTCAGGCAGATAGACTATATTTCAACTCTCAGTTGTGTTTCTGTCTTTGGACAGGGACGGTTACATATGCAGCACTGTTGGGAAATGCCTGAAAGTACATGTGTTGATCTAAGCCTTGTAAGTGAAACTGGGGAGACGAACATGTTCAGAAGGTGTCAATAGTTGTGTTAGCATGAAATCACAAGTCATCATGACCGAGTATTCAAGCATATTAACCTTGTTCAGCTACTGATTCCACTAGATTATACTCTCTCTCCAAGGATCTGTAACTGGAAGTTCCGCTTGATATAGTCACAGTATAAACTATGAGTCAGTTTTATAGGAGTTGAAAAGACACAAACTTAGTTGAGCAGTTGTCTGCAATAGAGATTACCTAGCCACCATAGCAGACAGGCAAGTAGCAATAATTATTATATAATACAAATTTTAAATGATAATATTATTTTTCTTAGGCTGGTTGACCAGTAGATATAAGAATTTTACCACTCTTGAAAATATCTAGGTATGGCCATATCATGTTGAAAAATTGGTTCCTTTATGATCATCGAAGTTAAGCATTGTTGACCCTGGTCAGTACCTAGATGGGTGACTGCTTGGGAATACCAGATGCTGTAAGCTTGTAATGGGTAATGGCTCAGAATTGCTAATCAGAGAGCTGAGTTCCAATTCCAGTTAGGTTCATTATATTCACTTACATGCAAATACCTTTTGGAAAGGTAAGAATGCACCTCTTCTCCCCCTGCTATGGGTTAATTAGTAAAATTTGTATAACTGAAACAAGTATTATCTTAAAAAAGTTGCATACAAAATATTTAGATTTCAGCATTAAATAACCACTAGAGGTTGATATTCTACTAAACAAAAACAACGACTGAAAATATCTGAAATAAAATTACAAAATAATTTTTACTTAATGTCTGTGCTTTTTAATACTAAAAATATTTTCATCAAAAATATATTCATTAAAATTAAGGTTACTATTTCTATAATCTCAAGAGATATTTTTTTGAATTCTAAAAAAAAGAAGAAATAAATTGATTCAGTTGAATATTTACAACCTACCAGCATTTTGCAGGTTATTTAAAGCCAGAAAATATTTTTAGAATGTAAGGAAATTTTGGATAATAATGATTTACCGATACAAAACTTATTAATTTATTAATGATGGGAGAGGAAGTGGATTCATACATTTCCCAAGTATATTTGCATAATGTAACGAATCAACTGGAAATTGAACTTGCTGTTTTTCAATTCCAAGCCATTAAGCATTACACCATCTGCATACCCAAGCTTATAGCACCTGATATTCTCAAGTGGTCATCCATCTTGGTACTGACCAAAAATAAATAAACAAATAATTCACACTCAAACGTTTTTGGTGACCGAGGAGAAAATTTAATGCATTTTTTTTTCTAATAAAACAATTATTCTTGTTTGTGTGAGAAAAAAAAAATCGCTTTTTGACAAAGTGCAATTAGTAATTTTTCACAATTTGCAACATAAAGCCATAATTATAATTAAAAAAGAAAAGATTAATTTTTTTTTTTCAATGAAAAAATATTTTTTCTTCCTGTTTTCTCAATATTTTTTATTTAACTTTTTTTCCACTATGAATAATCAGCCAAATTTCTTTGGAAGTTGTTCTATATGAATTTTATGAAATGAATATTTGTAATCAGGTCAAAAAAGGGGCATGTTAATTCATGGAAGCTATTTTTATGAATGCAAACCAAAAAAAATTCTCATAATATTTAAATCACAAAAATATCTTCAGACAATTTTGCAAGTACATGTTGGTTCAGAAATAATCTGTTAGTGAGGTACTTGCTTTAGACTTATTGGTTCATAAAGGACATTTTTGCGAGTAACTTGTTTAAGATTTATTGCTTCCACAATGACTTTTGCTGAGGCACTTGTTTTACATGTTGGTTCATAAATTACCTTTTAGTGAGGTATTTGATTTCGACATGTTTATTCATAAATGACATGTTTTCTGTGGTTATTGTTTTAGACATGTTGGTTCATTAATTACCTTTTAGTGAGGTATTTGATTTAGACATGGTGGTTTGTGATTGACCTTTTATGATGTCCTTGTTTTAGGCTTGTTGGTTTATAATGAACATTTTTAGTGGGGTATTGTTTAAGAATGGCTGGTTCATAATGGTGTAGTACTTGTTTTAGACATGTTGCTTTATAAGTGAACTGTTTATGAAGTACTTGCTTTAGACGCATAAGTTCATAAATGACAATTTTGTGGGGTACTTCTTTTAGACATGTTTAATGAATGATATTTTGTGAGGTATATGTTTAAGATATGTTGATTCATAATTGACCTTTTGTGAGGTACTTGCTGCTTTATACATGACTTTTTGGGAGGTATTACTTTATACTCATTGGTTCAGAAAGGTAATTTTTTTTGGTGGGGAGGTGGTACTTCCTTTAGACATGTTGGTTCATAATTGACCTTTTTATGAGGTACTTTCTTTAGATTTGCTGGTTTATTTTGGTGAGGTACTTGTTTAAGACAGGCTGGTTCATAAAGAGCTTTTAGTGCAGTACTTACTTTAGACATGTTGTTTAATAAGTGACCCTTTTATGAGGTACTTTAAGCTTGTTGCTTCATGAATGATATTTTTGTAGGCTACTTGTTATTGGCATGTTGGTTCATAATTGAACTTTTTCTGAGGTACTTGCTGCTTTATACATAACATTTTTGTGAGTTATTACTTTAGACTTGTTGGTTCATAAAGGTAATTTCTGTGGGGTACTTGTTTAAGACATGTTGGTTCATAATTGACCATTTAGTGAGTTACTTGTTTTAGGTTTGGTTCAAGAACAATCTTTTGAAATTTGCTTTAGATTTACTAGTTTTTAAATGACCAAAACAAAAACTACTAATAAAGAACAGCATTCCTCTTGTTCTATCCAAAGGATGATGACATCTGTGGCTATGCTGATGACAGGGTTATTCACAGTTGGGATACGAATGACCTTGAATTAAAAAAATTATACTTTGCCAAGTGTCCAAAAAAGCAGGTTTTAAAATTAATCTTTCTAAAATAAAGACTATTATCTTTAATCATGGCTCTCCACAACGTCTATGTCTTTTCTTGCTACTAGTAGTTTATTATCTGTCTATATTTCTGAGATGAAGTATTATGTACATTATTTAAATTATTCAGATTATTGTCCTCATCTTTGTCACCATATTTATAACAACAATTTGGCCGTTGTACGCTCCTGCCTTCTTCAGGTGGTTGGAATGTTGAACTTGACCCTCGTTCTCAAGGACACATGGCACAGTGGATAAAGGTTTTGGTTAGATCCAGTGATAGGACCCAAAGAGTGTGAGTTCAATACCCGGTTAAGGCAGTGGAGAACTTTCAAAGGGAAATTAACAGGAGACAACTGATAACTGACATCCATCAAACATGGCACATGGAACTAGAACAGTCTACCCCAGTGAGCGAAATAAAGGGTTCAGTTCAATATTCTAACCAGCTGAAGAAGGCTGGAGTGTACAATGGCCGGAACATTGTAATAAATATGGTGACAAAGAAGAGGATAATAGTCCGAATAATGTAAATAATGTAGTAGTTTATTCTCCTTTATGACATCACTTTCTAATTGTTTCCACTCTTGAATATAAAATAAACATCCTCTATGAAGCATCTCAAGCATTAGGATTCAAATTAAACCTTTTCAGAACAGAAACTTTCATCTGTAATAGAGATGAAAGTATTGATGGTACATATCCTGAATCCATTATAAGAATTCAGAATGAGAAATTAATAAATAAGAAACACATCAAATACCCATGTGTATAGATAATGTTTAACAAATTTATTACAGAGGATAAGGAAATTCAACATAGGCTGTATTATTAGTTTTGTCCAGCACTTCAAGTTGCTAAAGAACCAAAGTGTTATTCTTCTGTAATTATTTTCATGGTAATTGTTCTGATAAACATTCCCTCTTTGGTAGTGTCCTGGGTATGATGATAAAATACAACTTGCAGCAAGGCCTCTGATTGGGAGATTTTGAGAAGTGTGGAACCATCTCTTAATTACTGTGGTTTCATTGTCCACCCTGATGTGAGGTAGTAGTAAATAGTGAACACCCACAAAAAATCAATAGTATAATTTATAATAAAATTACCAATGATACATTTTTATGATAAAACTATTGAGAATACATTTTTATGATAAAATTACCAACAATACATTTTTATGACAAAATTACCAACGATATATTTTTAAGATAAAATTACCAACAATTCATTTTTATAATAAAATGAAAATCAATACAACACCAAAAAAAGTATAAAAATAGATTTTCAATCAAAAATTACCAACAATAATTTTTTTTATGAAATTACTAACAATATATATTTTTTAAAATTACCAAAAAATTTTTTATCATCTACAAACTATATATCTAAAACACATATGTTTACTTTGAAAATATAAAATTACATACAAAATATTTTGATTTTGGCATAAAATAACTGATAAAGGTTGATATGCTGTAAAAGAGAATCAACCAAAAAGCCCAATCCCAAATTATGTGCTGTGTCCTTTCAGGGCATAGGCGGTCATGACTCTTCACTTCCCCCTATCCTTTGTGGCTCTCAATAAGTTTCATGCCTCTCCCCCAGAACTTCCCCAGAACATGTTCTACCATCCACTTGCTTAAGCGTTCCAGGTACCTAAGCTTAATATCTTGTTTACTTAAAAAAAAAATAATAGAAGAATTATTCTAATGAGTGATTATGGAAGAAAGCAATATTCTACCAGTGTGCATTTGCCCCATTATTGGCATTATCATGTATGGATGGATGGATGATTACTTATATCTGAGGATTACCTTCTACTAGAGCAGCTAGCTAATCCCTTTTGCATACACCTGCTCAGGCATTTTGTATTTTTTCAACACCCAGAGAGCTCACCTATGCTGAGTGGACTTTAGTTACGGTTTCTGGAGGTGGGTGCATTATCTGGCATGATCAACAATCTAAATAAGGTCAACACACTCAAACCCTCAGTCATGATGACTTTTGACTTTGTGCCACCATAACCAATGATGGCTTCTTTGGCTGAGTGGTTAGAATGTTTGCTTTCTGACCATGAGACTCGAGTTCGAATTTCACTATGGTCAATTTGTTGGGAGGTGATGTCTTGATGTTATCAGTCTGGAGGAGGTGATCTCTTGGCATTATTATATCCAGGATATAGTAACAACTTATTTCACGGATTGGTATGAAATTGCTAAAAGAAAAGGAATGACAAATATACTTTGTTCTCAGAGAGACTTTTATGCCACTAAGTCATACACAAAATTCACAGAAATGTTGTTCTACAGGATGTTAAGAATATAATGGAATGAACATGTGAGCAACAACAAAGTTCTAGAGACAATGTTAATGAAAAAGACACTTATACTTAACATCAGGAAGAGATTGTTGAGATTTCTGTGATGCATAATGAGGAAAGAGGGTTTGGAAAATTTGACACACACAGGATTGGTTGAAGTTAAGGGAGACAGAGGAAAGGAATGGTCAACTGACTTGGTGAGCATGAGTGGATGGATGGTGGAGCATGCTACAAAAGAGATGGTAAAATGAAAAAAAAAATTAAGAGCTACAAGGGACAAGTAATTATGATCATCAACATACTAAAGAGACATGGTACAAAGAAGAAGTTTATGAACTTTATTCTTTAACAAATTAAGTAATTTTATTAATTTATATATTTTAATAAAATGAATCAATCAAAAATCAACTCATGAAGGAGTTGCCAAGAGAAGATGAAGAATTTTTTCTCTCTTGGCAACATCTTCATTATAAATTGAGTCTTTTGTAATTTTGAATAACAAAAGTTTATTCATAAATCTTATCTTTGTAGAAGTCAGGAGAAACTCTGGTTAGGTCTTGGTTATTTGACAGTTTAGTAATCAGAACTTGATAGCAGTAGTAATCTTAGAAATAGGTCAGTGTTAATATACTGTGCTTTTCTCAGCTCTAAGAGGGGCAGAAAATATCATTATTCTTCAAGTGTCAGGTTTGGCTGGTTTGTCTAGTGGGGCCTTCTCTTGTTTTATTTCTGCTTGTGGTCCCTTCTCCTGTTCTATCAGGGGCTGTCATTTTGCTTAAAATCAAAAATATCTTTGTCATATTTTTTTTGATTTTCTTCAAATTATTTTATTTTCCAGTATTGCTTTCCTTTTCATTTTTTTATTTTATTTAGTGGAGTCTCTCTGATTTTTGGTAGTTTTTAGTCACAAATTTCTATACACTGGTCCAGCAAACGTCCACCATTTTTGTCTGGGCTCAGATTTTTCTTAATCTTCCTCTTTTTATTTAAGTGTTGCCTTCTCATTAGTTGAGAGAGAAGTATATAGAGAGAAGTTTAAAGAGAGAAAGAGAAAGAAAGAGATAAGGGTTTTAACCTTTAACACGCTGTGTTATTCACTAATTTTTTTATCACTGTATTTTTTCAAGGCTTCTCTACTGTACTACTTAATTTCAGTTTTGGTTATTTTCTGTTGCCATAGCAGGATATGACAACATAATTGCAAAATTAAAGCATGCTATTATTTATTCATTTTAGTCAGTGGTAAGTTAAAATTATTACTTTGCAGGCAAAATCACCTTCAGTATGTTAAAGGTTAAAGAAAAGTAGAAATGCCTTATTTTAATTTGAATTCTTTTTTTGTTTGTTTGTTTATACATATTATTTTTATATTTCATTTTTATCATGACTCACTGCAAATTTACATTAGTATTACTTCCTCTATAAAGGAAGATTCATCTTTCTTTTTAATATAAACTATTATTCTTCTTTCATGTACATATCATAATTATATAGAATAATTGCTTTGTTTTGATTTAAGATATTTAGAACCAAAACAAAACACTTCTCTAAAGTCTGTCACTCTTCCAAATATAATCATTTTCCTTTTAAATTATTTGCAAGATGTCTCAGATTCTTATTTGTAAGCATTTCTCTTTCAATTTAGTCATTTTTTTTCTAATTATTCAGAGTTTTATCTCTTGATCCGCAAATTTTCTCAGTTTATTTTTAATGCCTCAAGTAGATTTGAAATTCTTAATATCTTGTAACTGCTTTGAAAAATTCCATTTTTTCAATTAGAAAAATCAGATTATGAATTTATTTGAGTTTTATTAAATTTGTTTCAAACCAATTTTATTCGCTTTTTTTCATTTCAAAAGTACACTTGAATTTTCCCATTGAACATGTCAACTTTGCATTAATTTAAAAATAAAAAATATAGGAATTAATTAATCTTTTTATTAATAAACAAGTTAAAATTCAGTCTAGCAAATTCTTTCACTGAAAGACAATTGGTTTGTTTTGAAAAACCAGCTTTCAATCATTTGTTTTGCATTGGTGATTAAATTTTCAACAAATTTTTTAAAATTTCAGCAAAATTTAAAAAAATATTAAAGTTTGGGTTTTATGACATATGCTCCTTTTTCTCCAAATTATTTAATACTGAATTCTGTTATTTTATTAAATATAAAGAGGAACAGATTTTGTTTACATGAGAGTCAAAAAGATAGAATCAGGTTTGTTTTTACAAGAGCCACAAAATGTAAACCTGGTTTTGTTTACATGGGACTAAAAAGGTAGACACAGATTTAGTTCTGACAAGTGTGAAAAAATGTAAACCTGGTTTTAAGACATTTTTATGTTTATAAATTCTTTTTATAGATGCAAATATTTAAGTAAATACTCTGTAAAAAAAAAGTATTAAACAACATTTACTGGCCTGAATGTCCGAGAAATTTTCATAGAAAATATTCGTCCTCCAACAGGATTTGAAACTGTATCCTATACGGAACCGTCATTTAGCTTGACGTGCCTTAACCAATTTGGCTACAGAGGAGCGTTTGGTTAGCAAGGTCAAATTTACTGTATTTAAACTTCAATCTTCTATGAATCTCTCACGTACATTCATATCTGCTCATAGCATATCCAAATGTAAACAAATGACTTCACACATTATGGAATGGTCAAAGTCCGACAATTTTTTAAATTATTTTAAGACATACTTATGTTAATCGGACATTTAGTCCAGTAAATGTTGTTTAACAGAGCATTTACTTAAATATTTGTATCTATAAAAAGAATGTATAAACATAAAAATGTCTTAAAATAATTGCCAGACTTTGTCCATTTCATAATGTGAAACATGTTTTTATTTACATGAGAGTCAAAAAGGCTGATACAGATTTAGTTCTCACAAGCGTGAAAAAATGTCAACATGAATTTTGTTTACATGAGAGTCAAAAAGGTAGACACTTTTTGGGTTCCGATAAGTATCATAAAAGGAAAAAAAAACATAGGTTTTGTTTACATGAGGATCAAAAAAGGTTGGCACAGGTTTGGTCTGCACGACAGTTAAAATGGTAGAGATGAGTTTGGTTTAGGCCAAAAACACTAGACACATGTTTGATTTAAATGAGAAACAAAGAGTTAAAAAAAGGTTCACAAAAGTACTGTTGCAATACATTTAACCAAAATTGGCAGGACAGAATATTTTAAGTGCTCTTCCAAACCAAATTGAAGAAAAGCATACAATTGTAGCATGATCATTTGGGTCAGATATGTAAAATTCTATTTTAGTTTTTAAATTTATTTGAAATTAACTAAATTTAACTGTAATAATTTTATGACTTCTGTCAGTAAAACTTTAGAATTTTATGTTTTCTTCTTTACTGCCAATTTAGTCAGGTTTCTAGCCTAGCTAGAGGCAACCAGACATCTAACCACACTGATGTGCTGTGATACAGTGAAACAGTCTGTCTGTGGATGACAATATATATATATATATATATATATATATATAATGGTCGGCTACTTGTTTCTGAGCACACTCATCTGCCAGGCAGATAGCAAGTCCCTATTACTGACACCTGCTCAGCCCAGAGTGTCCATCTGTGGTTTATACTGCAACTACACTGAGTGGATTTTAGTTACAGTTTTTGAAAGTGAACACGTATGCTAGCCAGCACATTCCAATCCTTGGTCACGATGACTTCTGACTTTGTGCTAGCACAACCATTGAATAACATCACAGTCCAGCAAGGCTTTATTGTCTATTTTAAGGAAAGCACAATTCCATATTCAGATGTATTTCTTGAAACCCCATATCTGCTAAGTTTCACATCTGAAATGTAAACAAAGCAAATTCTAAAGAATTAACAGATTTTTCATATGGCATTTTTGCTTCTTCAAACATTATTATAGAATTGAAGTAGATGTTCCATTTTTTATCTGAGCAGATACGGTTTTAAAGAAAAAATATCGAGGATATTACAGCTGAGTTTTGATTTGCTTGCTGTTGACAGCTTATTGAGAGTCTGTCCAAACTAGAGCACTTCTCACTTCAAAGTTCAATCAAGGTGGACATCCATTTGAAGATATTTGTGGTCTTGAACAACTCTAAGGCATACACTTGACTTTGTGTTTCCTGATTGAATTGGAATGAATCTGTTTACTTCACATTGAGATGCAAGCCAACCCTGCCTCTTTTGGTCTTGATTCTGTATAGAAGTTCTTGAACTTGACCTATTCCTTCAGAAATTAGGAGGTCAGCATCTGCCAAATCGGTGTCAGTTATTATTGTTGGCTTGCAAGAGGTTGTTTCCTTATAAGGAAATAGCTTATAGTACCATTATCATTGCAATTACAATTTTTCCAATTTCACCCTGTTGAGTTTTGGTCAAATATATAGCCACAGCATTGCTGTGAACCTGTCTCTGATAAACCAAACCAGTGTCTACTGTTTTTGGCCTCTTGGTAAGCCAAATTTATCTCTACCCTTATTGCGATCGATTGCTCATGAATCCTTAAACCCATTAGTGTCATAGGGGGAATATATACACAGTAGAAGTGGTATTACTTAGGCAAGATAGGCTGATGGAGTTCAACTCTATCCAGGGCAGTTTTGAATTTAGAATTTCCTTCTCCTAGACCTGTTGCTACCAAAGGCTATGGAATCCAGTCTGTCCTGGTATTTACCCATAGTTGGGGGAAGAAGAAGAGGATTCATACCTTTCCCAAGGGTATTAACATGTAAGTAAATGTAAATGGATCTGACAGGAATTCGAATTTGGCTCTCCGATTCCTCTATCCAAGCCTCCAATTATTGACTCTCATTCAAACCAGAAGCTCTTTAGGTGGACTAATTTAAAATTCAACAGACACCAAACAGCTCTAATATATATATATATATATATATATATATATATATATATATATATATATATATATATATATATATATATATATAACTTTTTTGATATATATAACTTTTTTGACTCTTATTTATTTGCTATTGATTCTGAGGGATTGTGTTTCTAAAGTCAGGCACTTAAAGCTAAAAACATAAAATTTTTAATAGCTGTTTTAAAAGTCACACATTTTCTTTCTCTTTTTTAGTCATGAGCAAAGCCTACTTGGGAAAAATATATGATTGCATTATTTTTAACACACAAAAATGCATACACATGCCACTCATTTTTCCGCCTTCAATCTCATGAAGCCTAATCAGAAAACCGCATAGTTGGATGTTTTTTCAAAACATACATTCATAAACATTTTCCAATTGTCAATAATTTATAACTCTCATGTAAACAAAATCCATTCTTATCTGTGAGACTTAAACTGGATCAAAGCATACTTTCCCCTAGAAAGGGGGATGTTGATTTGATACCAGCTGAAGAATACTATTTACTAAGTAAAAATGGAGTATCTATTTCAAATTTAATATTTGAAGTAACAGTGTAAGTTTATATTGTTGACTTGTGGTGGGTTGTTTCCTTATAAAGAAATGGCTAATATTATCATTACAACTCCTCCAGTTGACCATTTCTAAATCCCTGAGTAGAACGCATTTAAGCCTATTGATTGTGTGATGTTTGTATTTTGGAGTGTCTCTGATAGAAATCTTCACTGGCATCAGGGGAGAAAGCCAACTAGAGGGCAAATGATAAAATAACTGATTGAAAGTCGATAGGGTTAAAAGTGAGGTGAAGATCTTTGGATTAAGGTCAGGGAATTCCATTTTGCGTCAATAGAAACTGATTTAAAGGGGGTCAAAATTAACAGGGCCTATTAATTGAAAATATCTGTTAAAGAGATAATAAGATCTGGCAATTTAATAATGTAGATTTGTTGATGGTGCTATACAAATCTGGAATGTTGTAGAATTGTAAACATTCAGTCCATTATTCAGTTTACGCCACTTTGAAACGGTCAGTCTAGTTTCCTACTTGTTTATTATTTAGCTGACTATAACTGGTCTATCTATCTATCTATCTATCTATCTATCTATCGTTTTCTCTTTTCAATCAATAAATCAGTCTAACTATCTATCTATCTATTACCTTTTCTGTCTATCTATCTATCTGTTGATGTTTATCTGCTCATGCTTCTTTTTCTCTCTATCTGTTGATGTTTATCTCTCTCTCTCTCTCTCTCTCTCTCTCTATCTATCTATCTATCTATCTATCTGTTCATGTTTATCTTTCTCTCTATCTTGTGTTATCTATCTATCTATCTATGTTTATAGTTCTCTCCATCGTTCTCTATCTGTTCATGTTTTATCTTTCTCTTTGTCTCTAGCTAGAAAATCTATTTTTCTGTTCATGTTTATCTTACTCTCTAGCTCTCTCTTTATCTGTTCATATTCATCTTTCTCTATATTTCTCTCTCTCTCTATCTTTTCATGTTTATCTTTCTCCCTCTGTCTTTCTATCTGTTCATCTTTATCTCTCTCTCTCTCTCTCTCTCTCTCTCTCTCTCTCTATCTACATATATATATATATATATATATATATATATATATCCAGGGCCAGCATGTATTACCCCTGAACTCACAACTGCGGTGGGGGATGGTGCCTCATTGAGGGCTTCAAGCAGTGCTTTGTCACCCTTGCTATCTTATCATCATTTGCTTTTATCTACCTACATTTATATATGTTACAAATTAAACTAAGTAGAACTGATCATCAAAAGTTAAAAAGTTGGCCCGGATTTTGATGTCATTCCGGAATCTTTTTTCATAGAAATCCCTGAATTTGTTTTGCACATGCTGAGTCTTAAAAAACATCATATGATATTCACTATTTTTTATCCATAATGTTGAATGTGTTAAAATTATTCAACTTTTTAACAAGTTGATGCTAAAAATTGCTGTAAAACATTGTTGATTTATTTAAGATGAAATGATCTATTATGACATGTCTCTAATTTGTATTTAAATACATTGTATTTATTTTTAATTTTTCTAGTTGAATTGTTCACCTATATTGTATATGATCCATTATGGTACATAATTAGGTTACAATAAAATTTGTATTTTATATGAAGACAACCCTATGAAAATTAAGATATAACAGAGTGACCCCCCCCAACGTCCTATCATAAATTCAAGACATATAGCCAACACCTTTGCACTGACCATCTATCTATCTATCTGTTTATTCATATTTATCTATCCATCTGTTCATGTTTATCTTTCTCACTTTCTTTCTCTCATTTTCTGTATCTACCTCTTCATGTCTTTCTTTATCTATCCATCTGCTCATGTTTATTTTTCTTTCTCTGTCTGTCTATCTATCTATCTATCTATCTATCTATCTATTTCTCTTCATGTCTATCTATCTATCTATCTATCTATCTATCTATCTATCTATCTATCTTTTTCTCTTCATGTCTATCTATCTATCTATCTATCTATCTATCTATCTATCTATCTATCTATCTATCTTTTTCTCTTCATGTCTATCTATCTAACTATCTATCTTTTTCTCTTCATGTCTATCTATCTATCTATCTATCTTTTTCTCTTCATGTCTATCTATCTATTGGGTTGGCCAAAAAGTTCATTCAGTTTTTCTCAACACTAAACTTTAATCACTCTAATAAGCAGCTGATTTCAACCAGTCCCTTGTGGATGCCCCAAAAATGATCACCCTGAATATGGAGAATTAAAATAACCATTATCGATATGTCATACATTTTTATTTTCAAAAAAGACAAGAAAGCAATGGAAAACTACAGGAAGGTGTCTGTGGAGGATGTGTTCTAATGAAACGTGTGCAGGAAGTGGTTTTTAAGATTTTGATCTGGAAATTTTTGGGATGCACCTTTCTGTGGATGCATCTGTATAGCAGTGACAAAATGAAGGAGTTATTCAACATCAACCCTCATTATATGACGAGGATAATCCCAGATGCTCCCCAAATATTCATGAAAAGTATCAAAAATCAACTGTACCAACTTGGTTATGTCAGCAGGTTTGATATTTGGGTCCAACATAAATTGAATGCCGATAACCTTGCCCAACAGATTTCCATCTTTCACTCATTGAATAAACATGAAGAAAACAATCCTTTTTCAAAGAGAATGGCATTCGGGGATAGAAAATAGATCGTCTATAACAATATGAAGTGCAAACAATGATTGGGGAAGTGCAATGAACTTCTACAAATAACTTCTAAAAAAGGTCTTCACCTGAAGAAGGTTATGTTTTAATTTTGTTGGGTTGGAAGTTAAAAGTTTCTTCCTATGTACAAGAACATCAATTTAAATGTGTATTACATAAACAGCTGGACAAATTAAATGCAACACTTACTAATTGTCCAGTACTTACTAATTACGATGGCATTGTCTTTCACTATGACAATGCCAGACCACACACTTATTTGCAAACACGGAAAAAGTGATGGGGCTTTGCATGGAAAGTTTTGCCACCCACTCCAGATTTGTCCAACCATAAGCCTTCATATTTTGACCTGTTTTCGCCTCATCAAAATTCATAGAAAGGTCAGACTTCAACTCTGAAGCGAATGTATAATTCATTTTGGAAAAGAGTTTTGCAAGTAAATATAAGAAATTCTTTCAGCCGGGAATAATGGATCTGCCCGCAAGATAGCAGAAAATACTGTTTGAATAAATAGTTTTGTGTTTAAAACTTGTCTTATTTTTTGCTTAAGAATCCAAATGAACTTTTTGACCAACCCAGTATTTATCTATCTATAATGTGTGTATGTATGTATGTATGTATGTATGTGTGTATGAATGTGTGTATGTATGTATGTATGTATCTATGCACAGATATATACAGTATATACATTAAAAAAAACAAAGAACGCTCTCTAGTTTAGTGGACTAATTTCAAAATCAACAGACACCAAACAGCTCTAATATATATATATATATATATATATATATATATATATATATATATATATATATATATATATATATATATACCCAAGTATAGGATTGGTGTATACAGAATAAATTCCAATAACCAACAAATACTATTCTTAAAAGAGTGCTCAATACAGAGTAGAGCAAATATAATTATTTATTCAAAAATTATAACATAGATATGTTATAAAATCACTATAAAAATAGTTTCAACACTTCTGGTATCTTATCAAGTGATAGTGTTGATAAGACACCAGAAGTGTTGAAACAAAATGGCAATTTTTGTAGTGATTTTATAACATCATAACTTCTGTCCCCATGTGTGGAAGTGGCCATTCTTATAGACAACAGTTTTCTTTGTCCTGTCATCTCCCTCCAAAAATTAATCTTCCTTCCATCACTTTCTCTCAGTCTTGGTGTCGTACTTTGAAACTGAGTTCAATTACTTATAGCCGTAAGTAAATGTTCCATATTGAGTTGTCTTAAATTTAACTGATATTGCTACATGATCACTATTTTAAAACTTGTTTTATCATGGTGTGGTACAAGAGATCTATTTGCACACACACACACGCACACACACACACATATATATATATATATATGAGAGTGTATGTCTGCCAAACAGTCAGGCATAAACTCTCTTGAGTCAGGGCATTGGATATGATAAGGTAATTTAATTTGATTTATAGTCACAGTTTATCCTCAGTGATCCCAACGCATTTTTTCTCACATAGATTTTTGTCATTTCTTTCATTCTAACCTGAGGAAGCCAGAGAGAGAAGATGCTCTCAAGAAAAAAGCATCATTTATAGATTTTCCATTTTGAATCATCGTCATGACTTTTGTTTCAGATACTATCATACATCCTTCAAATACACTATCTCAGTCTATTTCATATCTATCTATCTATCTATCTATCTATCTATCTATCTATCTATCTATTTCTATCTATCTTTATCTGTCTATTTATATCTATCTGTATGCCTGTCTATCTGTCTATCTTCTTTTTCATCCTGGGTATGACGATAAACTATATTCATGTCCTGGGTAAGATGATAAACTTCATCCAGCAGCAAGGCTTCTAATCAGGAGGTTTTGAGGAGCATGGAACCACATCTTAATTGCGGGTGTTCCCAGGTCCACCCTAACCCAGGGTGGTAGCACCTGTTAGGGTTCCATCTATGGGCAAATAGTTAACACCCAAACTTGTGTAAAAATAGATTTTAATACCAGAAATACTTTGTAATAAAAAAATTATTACCAGCAATAATTTTTGAGGGAAAAATTATTATCAGCAATACTTTTAAAATAATACCAGCAATACAATCAGTTATATATTCTTTGAAAAAATATGACCAGCTTTCGATTTCTTCAAGGAAAAATATTCCCAGAAATAGATTTTTGAAGAAAAACATATTACCAGCAATAAAAATTTTGTCGGCATTAAATAACTGTTGTGGTAGTAGAGTACCGACCATATAAATATGGTTGGTACCGGGAAGAGAGAGAAGGAATCAAGAGATTCAACCAGAGACTCAGTCAACACATTCTCCAGGAACGGTCTTTCCAGAAATATACAAAAGACTATATGTAAATATTGCGTACACTTTCTTGTTTCAATACATTTTGTTCTAAGTACATTTTGTGTTGCATTATTATTCCATGCATTAGTCAAGTTTCAACAATAACCCATTGAGGCTGATATGCCGTAAAACAAAACAAACCAAACCAAACTATCTTCCTCTCTCCGTTTGTTCACATCTCTCTCTATTTTTCTAAATTTGTTTATCTCTCACATTTTCTCTCTCACCCTATCTCAGTCTTCTCACATCTATTTATCTGGGTCTTCTTGTATTTATTTATATTTTCTTCATTCATAAGTTTTCTTCATATTCCCCTCTCTCTATATATGAATTTGTTCATCTTTCTGTTTCTTTCCTATCTTCCCGACATGAAACTGTTCTTATTATTTATTTTTCTATCTATCTCGTCATATTTATCGATCTATTCATATCTACCTATGTATCTATCTATTTATCTATCTGTCTATCTGTCAAAATAAAATTAATTTTATCCATCTTTATTTCAGAATCAACTTTTAAGTGTGGAAAACCAGAAAATGAAAACTTGACCTTGTGTCGTAAACTCCGAGCAAGGAATCGATGTAAACACATTTTTGTGAACCAGATTTGCTGTAACACATGCAAGGACATTCGTGTTGTTTCCAGAAGGGCCTACAGAATCAGGTCGTGATTGCAAAAATAACTGGATAACTTTGAGGTCAAAGGGTAATGGACAAAAAGTAGAAAAAAGAAAGGATGGTTAGGACAAAGTAGAAATAAAAGAAGATACTTTGAAATTTGTGAAATCAAGTCAACAATCATTTCTCCTTCCATAACTTTTGTCGGTGTTTTCCAGAATTTTTATCGGATGTTTTCCAGAACTTTTGTGAAATGTTTCCAGAACTTCTTCAAAAACAGAAAAATGAAACAAAAGAAATTAATAGTAATCAATAAAAATTTAACAGTCTGGAAAAAACAAGTAATATCTGGAAAAAAATTTAAATATGAATGAAAACTGTGTGAAAAAAAATGAAGAAACGCCTAAAAAATAACAAAAAAAAACAAATGCTTTATAAATTTTTCCTTTTTAATTATTTTATTGTATTTTATTTTTCAACCAAACTGTTTTTCCAGGAACTAGTTTCACATACATGTATATATCTATACACACACACACACACATGTATATATATATATATATATATATATATATATATATATATATATATATATATATATATATATATATATAAACATGTACATGTGTGCCTACTTTTGAGCAATGAAGCTAGTCTTGCTTCCTCTTGCAAGAGTTTTGTGTTTTAGGCTCATTAGGTACCTCTCAATTGTAGCCCTGTGTCAGACTATGCTTAGGCTAGTAACTATCTATGTAAATGCTTGCATTAATGCATACCTACAGCTGTGAACAGAATTATTCACCCCACTCCCATGTTCCATATTTACAAATAAAGCTGTAATACCTCAAATTTTCATTGAAATTTTATGTGCATTTTTTCACAAATGATGAAATAATGGATTTGTAAGAATGTGCAGTGATGGCCACAACAAAATTTTTATTTTAATGTCAAAACATTTAACATAGGACAATGTTATTGGTCCTCTTGCCTCAATAATTAGTTGTGTAATCTTTATTCTTGATTATTGCCTTTAATCAGTTTTGAAAGTTCCATAAAAGATTACTGCAATGTTACAGGTATTTTGCTCCATTCTTGCTTGGCAATTGCTTCTAGTTCCTCCAAATTTGAAGGATTTCATACAGGATATGCCAATACCTTAATTTTGCTATCTTCTAAGTACTTTGCAACAATTTGTGCCATGTGTTTCAGGTCATTGTCATGTCGGAATGTTCAGTGATGCCCCAAAGACAGCTTTCATACACTTTGTTTCATATTATTTTAAAGAATAGCCAAATACTGCTCTTTCTCCATGATCCCTATACAAACTGATATATATTTTGCTTCATTCTTTCTTGGCTATAGCTTCTAGTTCTTCCAAATTTGAAGGACTTCTTTATCTTACATTTTCTTCAAATATGCCCATAGATTTTCAGTAGGGTTTAGGTCAGGACTTTGTGCAAGGTATCTCACAAATGATAAAATAATGGATTTGAATGTGCAGCAATGTCCACAACGAAATGTTTCTGCTCTCTCTGGCTTCCTCACAATAGAATCCAGAAAATGCAGACACGCATCTTTTTATAAATTTTCCACCTCATATTCATTTATATACAGTTGCAGACAGAATTATTCAGTCACTTTTCATAATTACAAATAAAGCTGTAATTCCTCGAATTTTTATGGAAACTTCATAATGAAATAATGGATTTCAAAGAAAGTGTGAAAATGCCCAAAACAAAATGTCTATTTTTAATGTTAAACAATAATACACAAACACCAAAAAATCATTTTACACAGGACAAAATTATTGGCCCTCTTGCCTTAATAATCAATTGTGTAACCTTTATTATTGCCTTTAATCATTTTTGATAGTACCTTATGAGATCAATACACACACTGATATATATTTTGCTCCATTATTCCTTGGCTATAGCTTCTAGTTCTTCAAAATTTGAAGGATTTCTTTATCTTACATTTTCTTCAAATATATCCATAGATTTTCAGTAGGGTTTACGTCAAGACTTTGTGCAAGGTACACCAATACCTTAATTTTGCTGTAATCTAAATATTTTGTAACAATTTGTGCTGTGTGTTTCAGGTCATTGTCTTGTTGGAACGTCAAGTGATGCCCTAAAGACAACTTTCATGCATTTTTTTTATATTATTTTTAAGAATAACCAAATACTGCTCTTTATCCATGATACCCTAGACTCTCACTGGCTCTCCTCGTCCAGAAGTAGCAAAATATCCTCAAAGTAGAATGTCCTGAGCACAGTGCTTCATTGTAGAGAGGGTATTTTTTAGTTTGTGAACTTCATTCACTTTTCTCCATGCATATAACAGCAGTTCATGTGACCAAATAATTCTTGTTTGGTTTCATTTGACCATAAAACAGAGTTCCAATATTTACTCTGATGTTCTAGACAGCTTCTAGCATAAGCTGATCTGCATTTTATGTGTTTAGCCTTAAGCAAGGGAGTTTTCTTTGAGTTGCATGCTCGATGAAAGCATCTAGTGACTGTCTTTGTCGATGTATTTGACCCTGATGTCTTTACATCATTGACAATGTCCTTTGTTATTAAGACAGGATTCTTAAAGACATCTCTAACAATTTTCATTTTCATTCTCTCAGAAATTAACCATTTTCTGCCAGTTCATTAATTTATTTTTCAACTATCTTCATTAGAAGCTTCTTGTCAAGTTCAGCCATCTTTGCTATGGTTACAGAATGAATGAGTTATCACAGAACGTAGCACTCACATATTGTCTTCTTTATTACCTTTTAAAATGTTATTGATATGTCCTGGAAAAGGATATATATGTTCAAAGTATCAAGTAACCGTAATGGACTGATCCTCGTCGTAGTGGTAGGCAATAGGTGTAGTCAATAGGCGTCGTCAGTAGGCGCCGTCCATGTACCTCCACATTAGTCTGTATTTATGGCTGACACCAGCCAATCATATTACTCTCAGGGGGAACCCAGGTGTATGCATATTCATTACATCAGTTATAGAATCAGGTCAATACCATTTTATTTTCAAAGGGTCTTTGTATCAAATGTCAAATTAAGAAGTAAAACATCACAATTGCCTTGGAGTAATATTATTTCATAATTTCTATAAGGTTGCAAAGTATTTTGGACAGCACCAATTTTTAGAAAAATCTATAACTATGAATAAAATAGATCAAAACTTCTAAAAATTTCACAAAGTATTCAAAACTAAATACAGAATCAACTATTTATGTTAATTCAATAAGTACTTGAAAATACTGGCATTTTCTTGGAAAATATACAAATATTCAGTGGTGATGAATAATTTTGTTCACAACTGTATGTGTATAATTTATGCCTATAATGCATATGCCTATAATGCATATGCCTATAATACATACCTATATATATATATATATTTGTGTGTGTGTGTGTATGTGTGTATGTATATCCCATTCTGTGTAATAGTTTATGAAAATAAAATTCTGCTGTATATGAATATAACTCAATCAATGTTCCATTGATTTACAGGCCCATCTCACACACGTGTGCGCACACACAAACACATGATGTTTTGATGTGCATTTATTGTTTGTAATATAGTTATTAGTGATCCCTCAAAGTACTTTTGGTGTAAAGAATTATGTTCTTTTTAAAATTAGGCTGGCATTTGTAAAATAAAAGTTTACAATGTAAAAGCACGTATATCGGAGAAACATCTTGTAATCATAAAAGCCTGTATCTATGAATATAAAAGAGACTTACACTTTGAACGCTGTTTTGAAAAATTACACTCTAATTAATGTTGTGGCCTGTTTTGGGGTCAGAAAGAAAGACATGGAAAGAAGAAGGTAGGTTGAACAAGTGTATTGAAATAACAGAACATATATACAAAATAAGAGGGTTATTAGTCAGCAGATAGAAGTGTTAATCTGAACTATCAGGTTACACTGTGTCCCGACTGCCTCCTTAAAAAGTCTCGCAGGTTAGTATTTATGAAGAAGGAAGAGTTCATTCTAATGTAGATAGTCACCATAACAATTGAAAAAGGACATAATCAGTTACCTCTAAAGTACCTAATATTACCAACAATAAACATGCACACACGCACAGGCACACACACACATACATATATATGTGCATCCAAATAGTAAGGATATAGAAATCAACACTGCATAGTAATCAAGAGTTAGATGTCTTAAGTGATCTTCAGACAAGATACTTAAGGCATAAAACTACCAGTCACCATGCAGTGTTGATTTCTGTGTCTGCAGTGCTTAATGCTCCATCTTCAATATTGACCACACTTTATTCATAGTTGAAATCCTAATTTGGCATCTTAGAAAATATATGATATTATAGACACTACTTAAATTATGATGACAATACTTGAATATATGACATTAGAGACTGATGTAATGGAATAACCTGTCATCCCCATGAATGACTACACTATAGGTAGTAACTACCTTTAAATATCTGTAAGCCAACGGACTACAGAGACTAGCAGGGATCTGTTGAGTACGACACAGACTCACACGAGAACTACCGACCTTCCAATAGTAGCACTCACTACTGGACTGACTTTCGACGACCTTGTGCATAACTGTTACCTTTATTCTTATTGTATTGATTTTTAACAATAAGCATTTACTTATTTTATCCACCTTGTTTTTCAAGTACATATTGCAATTAGTATGGAATATAACACAGACAGTACTTAAATTAAGAAGACTCACAAAAAACAGGAATTAACAATTTTTTTAGGTTAACTTTCATTACACCTTACTCTGTGCATGACATTTGTCAGAAATTAAAAATATTGGTTTTCTCACCATTTTAGAATTGGGGTCCTGTTTAAAACATAAATACTATCACAAATCAATATTTGAATACATAAAGAGTTGATAAAAATTGTTGAAAAGGACAACATCAATACTATATAAGGACAGCTGCAAACTTGACATTTATAAATAAAAAAATAAAGTCGGAATTGTGATATCGACATGTGGGATATTATGTATATTCACTAATATATATACACACACACACACATATATATATATATATATATATATATATATATATATATATATATATATAGCTGGCCACTTGTATTTGAGGATACCAGACTACTAAAGCATCTAGCCAATCGCTATTGCAGATGCTCACTCAGGCACATTTCTGTTTTCTCAACATCCACAGAGCCCACCTGTGGTTTATACTGCAACTATGCTGAGCAGACCATAGTTACAGTTTCTGGGAAAGTGTTATCTAGTGTGATCAATGTACGCGTTCTGAAAGCAAAGGAAGTATTTGTCGAAGATTACTTCCACAACACAAAGAAAAATCACTGTAAGTCCAGACTCGAATATCGGGGGCAGAAAGAAATGCTGAAAACTCGATTCGCCGGTACTATTTCAAATCACCATGCGTGTAACCAGTCAGAAAAATAACTCACTCTCTAAACAAACGCCGTAGTCAAAAATGCCCCAATTTTTCTCTACCGAATTGAGAACACCAACTGCTTTTATCGGCAGAACCTATTATTTTTTTTTCATTCGTCGACAGCTGGGATAGGATGTTCCGTAATTTACATATCAAAATACTTTTATAACGACTCCTGCGACTGACTGGTTTTTTCTTTAATTTAATTATTCCATTTTCAGCATGTTATGCGGAATACGTGCCCTTCTGTTTGGTAAGTAGTTTTCTTTTTCGCCACTTTTTCCGTCGTAGAATATACGCGACACGCTGTCGCTTGGTTTGACGAGGTAAGTCGCCGTTTTCTTCGCTATACTCCCCCTTGATCTCACTATCACAAATCGAACAACCTGGAGCAGGTCTCTTTATCCTGGTGCTTCGACGTAATGGCACTATTTCCCTTATGCATGTTGGGAGAGTCGTCTCCTGAGGAGTCATCAGACGTATCTCGAGTTTCCAGAAGTTCTGTGTCTGTGGAAGCATCGGATTTGCAGATCTCAATTATCCGCTCACAGTCAGATGATGAATCATCATCGGATTCGCTCGGCGATGTATCAGAATCAACGAAAAGGCGAATATCTTTTACATGCCGTGGCATCCCATCAACTAGTATTGTTTGTGGAGTTACAATGTCCGTCACGCGACCCACTTGATACCTGGAGGTACACCGGCCATGGGGAGCTTTCACCCATACTCTGTTCCCAACTTTGTATATATTGTGATGCCTACAATGATCAGGTGGTAATGTTGTAGTAATTCCCTTCACTTTCAGTTGGTAACGGTGAATCATATTGGCAGGTGCACTAGTCAACGATATATCATCCTTTGGCGTGATATTATGCCAGTATACTGCCTCCGTTATCGAACATTGCTTTCTTGCTGCAATTCGCTTTATACTCCGATGAGATCTTTCCACTATACCGTTTCCTGCAGGAACATAGGCGCAGCGAAAACGAAGTTGGACTCCCTAGTCATCCAGGAAATCTTTAAAGGACTTACTGCGAAATGCAGCATCATTGTCGGTCAGGATTTCTGAAGGTGGGCCTCATTCAAAAAAATAATTTCTAACTGCCGAATGACGCTTCTTGGGACTTGTTGAAGCAGGCATCGCCATATCGCAAATCTACTAGGGCCGCAATGAATTAACGTAAGGTAGTGTTGCCCACCGTAATGTGTAATGTCCATTCATAAGTGGGTCCAGATTTCAGTCACACTTAGGTTGCCACGAGACCAACGACTTAGTCAATTGACTGGCATTCTTTACATTTTCTGACCACTACATTGACGGCCGCCTTGGATATCGTAGGGTAGACTCGTCTTACAAAATATAGCGTCCGCCTGACGCCAGAGTGTCCACTCTGGCAATGTATGGCACGTATCTGATCAGGGGAGGTTTCGTTCACCATTGAAGCGCATATAGGGCGTATTGGTTCGGTTTCCTTCTTTATCATATCATACCATCGTTGCGGTACTCTGGTGAGGCTCGATTCTCACTCGACGTTACTAATCTTATCGTGATCAATAAGTTATACTCTTGAATCAGCTTTTCAAGAATACTCAAGCGCATCTGGATCAGCATCTCACTTGCCGCCTTAGTTCTTATTCTGGCTTTGCCAGTGAGCATGTTTGATACCCACCGGTGCACACACGCGGAGTCCGTGAAGAGGTGTAGCTCCGTTGAGCTCCACTGTAATGCTAAATTGACGCCCTTCGGAATAGCATCCCATTCTAACAAATTGATATGTTGGGCCTCCTTCACAGGTCGCAGCCAACATGCGTCTTCTACAATGCTTCCGTCAACCTCCAACGAAACACCTGTGGCGAGAGAACTTGCATCGACCCATACCTCATAAGCATGTCCGCTTGTGCACCACTTACCGTGTGCAGGGTCATTCTGTCGTATTCTTTCCGCTATTTCCTCAATCATGTTTTTAAGGGGAGCATCTGTCACTTCGTCGTCCCAACCAGACGTGATCGATACTGTCCTGCGTTTTACAAATGATGCCGCAACTCGAAGCCACCCACATACAGGAACGTGACCCACCAGTTTTCCACACCACGAGAAGATGTTACGTCGTGTCAGGACCTCAGGAACTGATGGAATGCCATTTTCACGTGTCCACTTAAGCGTGTTGTTATATTCTGCGACGTGCAAACCCAACACACGTGTGCCGTCCCGTAACCACTCCGGATCCTTACAGGTCAAACCAAACGTAGCCAAGTGCTCTTTCACGCGAGCTGCTGAAATCATGCTCTCGTCAACATAAATATCATCAATATATGATGAGGTTGCCCGTCGAACTGACTCGTCTTTCGCTAACGCGGCGTCCACAATGGCCTTCATTATGGCTGGTGCAACATTCAATCCGAAACCCATTCGAGTCAAGCAATATCTTCGCCCCTTGAAGATTACAGTTTGAAAGGGCCAAAGTGACTTATGGATATGTACTTGCAAATAAGCCTGTCGTAGGTCAGGGATAGCGACTTCCGGTCCTTTTTTACGCCACTCCCTCAGTTTCTTTGCGCACACATCAGCATTTGCTGAGTGTGCGTCGAGACACTCATTCAGCTCTCGATAGTCTAATACTGGGCGCACTTTGTTTTTGTTTTCTGCACCACCGCCATCAACGGAATTAAACCTTTTGGAGGACCGAGTTCCTTTTCAGGATAAGGCTGCAACCAACCGTTATCAAGACAGGTCTGCTGCTCACAGTCGTATTCCTCCTTTACTCCCTTT